>WNWU01000070.1:4021289-4038949 GCA_012654045.1 Ptyas mucosa
AGTTGACCCTGATGAGTTGGCCATGGCAAGTTGGCCATGATGAGTTGGCCGTGGCAAGTTGTCCCAATCCTAGGTGCTGCTTTATGCATGCCATAAATTTGCAAGAAAATCGTAAGGAATCCGGATGTGGGAGATATTTAGCAAATCTAGAATGACCTTCAGGATCCAACCACACAGTTCTACAAGAATCACAAGGAGTGTCAGATTCTAGATTAAAAACCCAAAACATGGAGTCTACCTCATCTTTGCATTGGATAGGAATAAACGCCCCGACTTTTTAGAATCCCCTCTGCACGAAAGGTGTAGTCTACCTAATCAATAACCAACTTGTTAATCCAATATCTGTAGGTAGGTATCTCAGATAGCTTTTCCAATGTGAATTCTTGGGTTGTGGGAGTCAGGCAGGGCTTTTTGGCCATGGACCATCCATTCCAACATGAACGTAGGAACTTTTTGGAAGGATGGAAGAGTTCCCACGGTCTTCAAGAACTTCTCTTCATGGTTTCAGTTTGTCGAGCTCCTCGGAGTGGTGAAGGAAATGCACTGGGTCATCCAAGAACTGAAAAAGAAGCCGTTTGATTTCTCTACGTCAGATCCTTCAGGAAACGAGAAGCAGAAATCCTTAGACACAAGCGAGGTGAGACTTGGGTGTTTTTTTTTAAAAAAAATATTTTTTTATTCATAAACATTTAAATACAGTCAGGATATACCATTCACAAAAAAAGAAGGACCAGAGAAAAGACAGTAATAAATATTAACACATATACTGATAACAATGGTGATAATATAACCAAGTAATTTTAACTAAGTTTCTTTTTATATTAGCTTATTTACATTTTTGTTCACTACATTGGCATGACTGTAGTTATAAACCATCTTTATTTTTAATCCATACATTCGTAGTCTTCCTTCCTCTAATTTCTACCTCTTGTCTCTAACCACTCATAAAATCTGTTCTGTACCAGGTAATATTCTGTCTCTTCTTTATCTTTTGTTTCTAAGGTTAGTCTGTCCATTTCAGCACAATCTAAAATTTTTTGAATTACATCCTCATCTGGTGGGGTGTTCTCATTTTTACAATATTTTGCAAATGTAATCCTTGCTGCTGTCAATATGTGCGAAACTAAATAGGTGGTTCCTTTATCATAACCCTCCGGCAGTATGCTCAGAAGTATACTTTTGGTTTCAGATCTATATTCTGTTTAATTTTCTTTTCCAACCAGCTACGTATTTTCTCCCAATATTTTCTTGCTTTGATACAGGTCCACCACATATGATAGTAAGTACCCGGGGTCTGATTGCATTTCCAGCATTTGGCAGACAAATTACTAAACATTTTTGCCAGTCTTATCGGTGGTAGGTGTCACCTGCAAAGCGAGACTTGGGTTTCTTGATCCTCCTAAAACTTACACTGAAATCATTTAAGGTTTTACGGGCACCTTAGACACCAGACAAACAGATCGAGATTGCGTGATCTGAGACTCCTTCAGAAGTCAGCTGGGAGCTCTAAGAGAGAAATAGGGAGCAGCTTTCTAAAATTCAACTTTGGAACATTCCCACTGTAGGTCGTCTTTTAGAAAAGGGAACTGTGGATAATCAAGAAGCAAAAAGTTGTCCCTTTTTAGGGGGGAATTAGTGGAGATCGACTGTAAAGTTGAGCATAAGCGTTCAGGCTAAACCTTGATCATGAAGAATTGTGGCTCCTATCAAATCAGTGTGATTTTGATAGCTTTTAGGGCATGCCAGTAAAGGCCAGGATAGGGGTTAATCCAGGGGTGGGTTCTAAATTTTTTTACTACTGGTTCTGTGGCCATGGGGGCAGAACCGGTTCGGTGACGTCATATCGTCACCGCTACCAGTTCGGTCGAACCGGGCCGAACCGGGAGGAACCCACCACTAGGTTAATCCAACGCATACAACTTCCTTGAATTTGCAAGATGATTGCTGAAGGCTTCAGAAGAAAGTTAAGAATAACAGTTGGAAGGGACCTTGGAGGTCTTCTAGTCCAACCCCCGGCTCAAGCGGGAGATCCTATATTAGTCCAGAGACAAATGATTGTCCAGTCTTTTCATAGAAACCTCCTGTGATGGAGCACCCACAACTTCTGGAGACAAGCCGTTCCACTGGTTAATTGTTCTCACTGTTGGAAAATTACTCCTTCATTCCAGGCTGCTTCTCTCCTTGATTAACAGAGTTGGAAGGGACCTTGTAGGTCATCTAGTCCAACCCTCCACCCAAGCAGGAGGCCCTCCCTATCCCATTTCTGACAGTCCAGGCAGTCCAGGCTCTTCTTGAAAGCTTCCCGAGAGGAAGCTCACGTATTCACAAATGTTTAACAACGCAGCGGCAATTTTCAATAATTCGTGATGCCCGCTTAATCCATTGGAAGTGTACTGCTTGCTATTTTTGTACTATTTTTTAATTTTTTTTTTTTTTTTTAAAAAGAGCACAAGTTGGATCGTTTTTTTCTGGATCAAAAACCAAGCGCCAGGATGACATTTTCTACCTTGAGTGCTTAAATTGGACTTCTGACTCAAAGAGCTGGAAAATAGGATGCTTACAGAACCTGTTTTTTTGGGGGGGGGGTTGACTGTTTCCAGCAGTTTTGGGGCATGAAACCGTTGGACCGTGTGAACAAGATTGATGAAGTCGTGCTGGCACTGGGTGCAACCTTGTCCGTCTCTTGGCATGCTGGCATTAAGGAGGATGCCAGTTGATGGGAAAACAGAGGGAGGCACCACCTTGAAGGTGGGGTGTGTGTGTGTGTGCCCTCACTCATTTTTTTCCTCTTTTCTTGAGGAGCTGTTTTAAAATTGAGGAAAGTTTTCTGAGATCCAGGCAGCGCTGCCGGAAATCCTCTCTGTGGGTGTCTTCTAGCTATATCTAGAGGAGAGGAACAATCTATTCTCCAAAGCACCTGAAGGCAGGACAAGAAGCAATGGATGGAAACGAATCAAGGAGAGAAGCAATCTGGAATTAAGGAGAAACTTCCTAACAGTGAGGGCAATTAACCTGTGGAACGGCTTGCCACCAGAAGTTGCAGGGGTTTCATCACTGGAGGCTTTTAAAAAGAGACTGGATAGCCACTGGTCCGAAATGGTATAGGGCAGTGATGGCTAACCTTTTTGCCATCACTTGAACTCTGAGATAGGTTAGGAGATCCACGATTTCCACTTAGGGTGGTACCTAAAAGGACTTGAATTCTCATCCCAGTAAGGGTCTTGGCTCCACCTGGTGAGTTGTAGTTGCTGGAGCCAATTCGAGAAACAACGTTGTGGTCCTTTGGTCTAGTTTTAGTCCAAGGGTCAGCAACCCGTGGCTCTGGAGCCGCATGTGGCTCTTTCATCCCTCTGCTGTGGCTCTCTGTTGCCGGTCGGCTCCACAATTGGTAGGGCTTTCGGTTAGGACAGGTAGAGGAAAAGGGGGAGGAGATTCTATGGTGGGAGAACCAGACTTCCGGTCGGCTCCAGAATTGAACGGGGGGGGGGGCGCTTCTGGTTGGGACCGTTATGGCTCTTTGAGTGTTTAAGGTTGCCGAGCCCTGCTTTAGTCCACGGAGAGCCTCGAAGACCGATGAACCTCAGAGAAATGAAAGCATAGGAAGAATGTACTTCAGGACCTTGGACAGAGTATTCTGGAGTTGATGCAACCCAATGGTCGGCAACCTTAAACACTCAAAGAGCCACAAAGGTCCTAACTAGAAGCCCCCCGTTCAATTCTGGAGCCAACTGGAAGTTCGGTTTTCCCACCATAGAGTCTTCTCCTAGCATGTTGTTCTTTTTCCTCTGCTGATCAGAAGTCTGGCTCCCCCACCATAGATTCTCCTCCTAGAGCGGCGTCCTTTTTCCTCTACCCGTCCTAACCAAAAGCCCTATCAATTGTGGAGCCGACCGGCGACAGGGAGCTGCAGCAGAGGGATGAAAGAGCCACATGCAGCTCCAGAGCCACGGGTTGCCGACCCCTGATACTGCAACCCATTCTGCTCAGATCTTATTCGATGTCCAATCTTGGCAATGTTTAAGACCTGTGGACTTCCAACTCCCATGTTGGCTGGGGAATTCTGGGAGTTGAAGTCCAGAAATCTTAAAGTCATCAAGGTTGGACACCCCTGGGGGAAAGTTTCCCAAAAGTGTTAGCAGTTGGTCCATCCACCCCAACCAGATCCTTCTTGAAGCTATCAAGCATTGAGGGACACAGAAACTTTGAGATCTTGTAGGACCTCACTCTATATATCATACTTATTAATTCTGCAGAAAAAAAACAATCAGTGTATTTAGTTTCGCATCTTCCTCCGTCTTGAGTCTTACCACCTGGATTAAATTAAAATTCGGACACTGAATTGGCGTAGGTCTCTGATAATGGGGTTTGTTCTTAAGTCAGGTTGGCCCTCATCCAAAAATATCTTCGTATCCTTCATTAGGAATGTGTTTTTCTATCAATGGTGGCCAAGCTAAGATGTTTTCTCAGCTCTTTTGAAACCTGCTGAGCCCACACTGTCCTCTCCCCCTGCCCCAGCTTTCTAGAAAGACTGCAAGGTAGCAATCCTTTTAACCCCTTACTTTAAGTCCTTCTTAACTTCCATCTCCTTGGGGACCTTTAACACCTGGAGCAATTTTGCTCTCCCAAGAATGAAAAGCTTTGCTTTTTTTCTCTCGTCCTCCGAACATCTGCTTACAAACCGGCAGCTCTTTGTGCTGAGTCCATCCTCTGGGGGCCCTCCAGTTGGCTGCGAAAGGCGGCGTATCAGCACTTCGTCGGGGAAAAGCACCTTCTCAAGCTTTTTGGCCACCGGGGGATCATTTGAACAAGATCGATCGATCCTCAGAAGCCCTTCTCTTCACCTTGAGCCAATGGCGGTGGGGGTGGGGGGTGTTTTCAGGGGGAGGAAATTTGACAGTTTGACCGCCATCGAGCAGAAGCTGAGACTCGGTCTGACATGGAAATGTGTATTTTTCCAACGTTTGGCCCAAGTGAACTCCAAAGCACCTGAAGGCAGGACAAGAAGCAATGGAAGAAGAGAAGAGAAGAGAAGAGAAGAGAATTCTTTCTTGGCCAAGCGTGATTGGACAGACAAGGAATTTGTCTTGGTGCATACACTCTCAGTGTACATAAAAGAAAAGATACATTCGTCAAGAATCATAAGGTACAACACTTAATGATAGTCATAGGGTACAAATAAACAATCAGGAAACAATATCAATATAAATCATAAGGATACAATACAAGGATAATCAAGGAGAGAAGCAACTTAGAACTAAGGAGAAATTTCCTGACAGTTAGAACAATTCATCAGTGGAAAGGCCAGAAATTGTGGGAGCTCCATTATTGGAGGATTTTAAAAAGAGAATTGTCCGGGATGGTATAGGCTCTCCTTCTTGGGCAGGAGGTTGGACTAGAGGACTTCCAAGGTCCCTTCCAACTCTGTTATTGTTTTGACCCAGCCTTAGCAGAAGCAAGAACCTGACTCCCTGTCACCAAAAAAAAACCAACCCTTTTTATTTACCTCTTGTGAATTAATTGCATTCACCTACCGAAAAGTCCAGGCAAGAGTCCTTCAAAGGAGTTAACTGCAGTAACAGACCTTATCAGTTCCTTACGATAATTGAGCTCCCAGCCGAAAGGCTGCAAATTAAGTTCTGGCAAGCAGTCTTTGTGGCACGAAATACAATGAGCAAAATCTTCAGAAATACAAACTGTGGTCTGCTATGACAACCACTCCTCTTTCCTTCTATTTATTCCCCAGCCAGGGAGGCGCCATTCAGCGTCCATGTGTACTTTGCTTCCCGAGTCAACTCCCTGTCCTCCGTTGTTCTCCTCTCCTAACTGCTCTGCACATTCTTGCATCTGGAACAGGCCCCAGCTGTTCTTCCTCCTCACTCATCTCAGCCTCCAAAGGCAGCTGCCTCTCCGGTGGCTGGGAAATATTGGACAGCCCTGGCTCTATCTCTGTGTCCAATGCAGAGCATCCATCAGAGCCTTCCAGAGACTCCAGAACTGGCCCAAGTTCCTCCCCAACCTCATCATTTGAGTCTGCCGCCAGCTCTGCTAGCAGCTGACGGGCCACAACAATTATCCTGTTACACCTCTTCATTCTGGAAAGGAGCCACTGAGCATGCAGGCCCTGTCTCTTTCTTCTAAAATGCTGCTTTGAACCCCCGTCAAAACAAGAACCACCTTGGCGGTCCCTTCACCCACCTTGCTTGCCCAAAAAGGTGGAAGACCGAGTCAGCCGGAAGGAAGATCAAATCATTTCCTCCTCATGTCCTTTTCTGCAGCCTTGCCAACACGAGTGTGAAATCGGCCAAGCATCTTTGGTGTGAGCCATCCATTAAGAGCACGGGCTGGATGTAAGAAATGTCATTGATCTAAGCAGGCTGAATCCTTGACACAGTTGAGAAATTTCGAGGCAGAGCTGACATTTTCTCCTTCTTATCAGCAACCGAAGCGGAAGCCGCTGAGAATTGAGATTACGTTCAGAGTTCGCAGGGGAGCTGCCTTGGGCAACCCCGGTCCCTTTGTCAAAGTCTTCTCTTCCCCCCCACCCCATTTTTTAAAAAATTACTACAAGTAATCCTCAAGTTACGAATTTGTACATTCGTAACCCAAGGATTCGTTGGACTGAATCCCGTAACTTGAATATGATCACTCCTTGCTTTCACCCATGCATTCGCTAATCAAATGTGCGGGAAGTTAAGTGGACGAGGTATCTCAGGATGGGGAAGGCTGTGGGGAGGGATAGTGACGGGACCAGCCACCCAAGGACTCCCCTGACCCACTGACATACCTCATGCTCCCCACAATTGCTCGCTCATCCCCATCCTGCCACACCGGATTCATTTAACATGCGTAGATCTTTCTCCTCTCTGACGCGGTTTCTTTGGGAGCGGGAAGATTTCACTTCCTGCACCCGATTGGCTTGTAAATGGTTTTCTTGTGCCAAGTGTGAAAGGTTCTGGGGGGACTGTGATCTCGTGTGACTTCAGGCACCCATCCACTTTTGCAGAGAATTTGCAGATGATATTAAGCTGGCAGGGATAGCCAATACTCCAGAACATAGGCTCAAGATCCAGATGAATCTTGACAAACTTGAACACACTGGGCCTCACAAAAATGAAATTCAATGTAGAGAAAAGTAAAGTCTTACACTTAGGCAAGAGAAACCAAAAGTACACATATAGACTGGGTGACACCAGGCTTAATAGCAGCAACTGTGAGAGGGATCTTGGAGTCTTAGTGGACAACCAGTTAAATATGAGCCAGCAGTGTGTGGCGGCAGCCAGAAAAGCCAATGCAATCCTAAATTGCATTAACAGAGGGATACAGTCAAAATCACATGAGGTACTAATACTACTCTATAAAGCCTTAGTAAGAGCACACCTGGAGTACTGCATCCAGTTTTGGTCACCACACTATAAAAAAGATGTTTGGGACTCCAGAAAAAATGCAGAGAAGAGCAACCAAGGTGATTAGAGGACTGGAGGCTAAAACATACGATGAACAGTTGCAGGAACTGAGCAAGCTAGTCTAGCGAAGAGAAGGACCAGGGGAGACAGGATAGCAGTCTTCCAATATTTGAGGGGCTGCCCCAGAGAGGAGGAAGGGGGTCAAGCTATTTTCCAAAGCACCTGAAGTCCAGACAAGGAATAATGGATGGAAACTGATGAAGGAGAGATTCAACCTGGAAATAAGGAGAAATTTCCTGACAGTGAGAACAATCCACCAATGGAACAGAAGTTGCCTTCGGAAGTTGTGGGAGCTTCATCACTGGAAGCTTTCAAGAGACCCTGGATTGCCATCTGTCAGCAATGGCATAGGATCTCCTGCTTGGGCGGGCCGGTTGGACTAGATGACCTACAAGATCCCTTCCAACTCTGTTAATCTTAATCCAATCTTCATCATGTCCCTCCAGAACAATTCACTCTCGGTGCGCGAGGGATCACGGAAGTTCAACGTGACCCGGTGGAAATAAATCTTTAAATTAAAGGCGTCCGAGAATGCAGAAAATTAACCTTTCTTAGAGAAACCTCCTAGCTTTCTTAGTTTATAAAGAATTTTACATTTTGGGAAAAAGGCAGAGCTGTGAATCTCTCGCTGTTCCGGTGGTGGATTCTGCAGACAGGTTTAAACCTTTGGAAAGAGAACCCAAACGTGTCCTTCCCTGGGGGGGAAAAAAAGGGGGTTGATTAATGAATTCTGTAGCAATCCAGAAAGGCCTAAGGGGTTCAAGACGAGTGGCATCTCCTCTTTTCTTTGCCTGGCAGCAGAACCTCTTTCAAAATCAAACTTTGGGAGAGCTGCTCACTTAATTTTATTGGAATTTCATTAAGCGAGTGGGGAAAATGGCTCTCCGGAGAATTGGTTTCGCTTAAGCGGCGCCCGGTAAAGTTTCCATTAAACGCTAAATGCTATAACATACCAAGGAATTCCGGCAGATCTGAATATTACTGATTACAGATTAACAAAGTTGGAAGAGACCTTGTAAATCATCTAGTCCAACCCCCCGCCCAAGTAGGAGACCCTACATCATTTCTGACAGATGGAAGTCCAATCTCTTCTTGAAAGCTTCAAAGGATGAAGCTCCCACAACTTCTGAAGGCAACTTCTGTTCCATGGGTTGATTGCTCTCCCTGTCAGGAAATTTCTCCTTATTTCTAAATTGAATCTCTCCTTGATCAGTTTCCATCCATTGTTCCTTGTCTGCACTTCGGATACCGTGGAAAATAGGTTGACCCCCTTCCTCCTCTCTGTGGCAGCCCCTCAAATATTGGAAGACTGCTATCCTGTCTCCCCTGGTCCTTCTCTTCACTAGACTAGTATTTTTAGTATTTAGTATTTTTGTATTTTGGCGGTGGCGCAGTGGTTAGAGTGCAGTACTGCAGGCTACTTCTACTGACTGCCGGCTGCCTGCAATTTGGCAGTTCAAATCTCACCAGGCTCAAGGTTGACTCAGCCTTCCATCCTTCTGAGGTGGGTAAAATGAGGACCCAGATTGTTGAGGGCAAGAGGCTGATTCTGTAAACCGCTTAGAGAGGGCTGTGAAGCATTGTGAAGCGCTATATAAGTCTAAGTGCTATTGCTATTGATCTGTCTGTCTGTCTGTCTGTCTCTATCTATCTCTATGTCCAATATCTATCTACCTACCCACCCATCCATCCATCCATCCATCTATCTATCTATCTATCTATCATCCATCTATATCTGTCTCTCTCTCTTTCTTTCTATGTCCAATATCTATCTATCTATCTATCTATCTATCTATCTATCTATCTATCTATCTATCTATCTATCTATCTATCTTCCATCTATATCTGTCTAAGAGCCATGGTGGCACAGTGATTAAAATGCAGTATTGTAGGCTAACTATGCCCACTGCCAGCAGTTCGATCCTGAGTCAGCCTTCCATCCTTCCAAGGTGGGTAAAATGAGGACCCAAATTGTTGGGGGCGAGAGGTTGACTCTGTAAACCGCTTAGAGAGAGCTGTAAAAGCACTGTAAAGCGGCATATAAGTGCTATGGCTATTGTTATTGCTATCTTTTGGGACGGCACCAATACTGAATAACCTCGTATCTGTTACTCTTGTTTGTGTCTCTGTTCTCCTTTTTTTAAAAAAATTTTTTAAAGGCATTACTTGTTTGTACATGCATCATATCACCCGGTTTCCTTTGACCAATGCAGCCTTTTTTTCATCTCATTCCACGCTTTTGTGTAGCTTCTTGAACGGACGGAGGAAAGTCAGACTCTGCTGGGGGCTTCCGATGAAGAGGCGAGCGCGCCCAGCTGCGACTGTCCGGAGACACTGAGCGAGGTGGGAGTTAATTGGCCCAGTGGCCTATTTTTTACGGGTTCTCACTGATTGTGGGGAGGAGAGGGTACGACGCTCCAAAATTCTAGAGCAATGATGGTGAAGGTTGCGTGGAAACATCACACGCGTGTGCCTGCTTGTCAAGGACCACACTCCAGAAAAGCTGAACTTCCGGGTTCTAGCACGAGTGTGCGGCCGATGATCAGCTGGCCAGCGCGCATATGCACACTGGTTTTGATTGATGGACAGGTGTCTTACACGTTTCCTTTCCACCAGCCAAAGACCAAAGCATTTTTCCCCCCCTTTCCATCAGATCATTCCTTTGGATTCTTTGGATCAACCCTACAAGACTCTGAACCCACCGGAGTTTGAATCCGAGCCGGTTGCTGGCAAATACTTTGAAGAGAGCCCAGCAGCTAACAATTGTGATACTCTGGAAGAGAATCCTTTGCCCGTGTGCCTCCTGAAGGAAAACGGAGCGGCAGAATTTGAATCTCGGTGAGTGAGCAGCTCAAGACACGGGCCAGTTCTATCTTAATGTATTTTCTGTTCTTCTTGTTGTCTTCTTCCTTGATTTCCAATTTCCTTTTTTATTCTCTAACCATTGGTAAAATGCTTCCCATATCATATAAGAATCAGTTTGTTCTTTCTCTTTTAATTGCTAGCGTTAGTCTATTCATTTCTGCACATTCTAATATTTTCTTAATCACCTTCCCTTCAGTAGGAATCCCTTCGCTTTTCCAATATTGTACGAATACAATTCTAGCTGCTGTTAACACATGAATAATTAAACATATGTTTTCTTTCTTGCAAGTTTCAGATAAGAATAAAATGGCAATTGATAACATGGGTATGATGAGAATAACCATGTTTAATGTTACTATTGTATTTTTATTGGAAGATATTTTATTACGAAGGAAATGAAGTTACACAAAGTATAAATGTTCAATGTATATACCCTGTTTCCCCAAAAATAAGACATCCCCTGATAATAAGCCCATAATAAATATAATAATAATTATATAATTAATTAATAATTAATTTAGCATGTGCTAAAATAAGCCTCCCCCCAAAAATAAGCTCTTCCCGAAAATATTTAAACGCAGAGCTGAAATCAGGTAAGACAGCCAGAGGAGCCCCATCTTGCTCCATGCGCCCCAAAATAATAAGACCTCCCCGAAAATAAGGCCAAGCGCTTATTTTGGGGTTTAAAAAAATATAAGACAGGGTCTTATTTTTGGGGAAACATGGGTAATTTCTGGCAGGATGTTGCAGAGAAATATTTGCACCCAGACGACACGCTGCTTAAGGAGAAATGAAATGTTTATATTTTTTAAAATGGAAAATAAATAAAAAACTCTGTGTGTGTGTGTGTGTGTATTTTCTGAGGTTTTCGCGGGTGTTTCTATGTAGGTCTTTGGTTATTCGGGTTTTCTCCCGCGTAAAATTGGAAGTGTCTTGGCGACATTTCGACAAAGTCTCATTCGTCATCTTCAGGCTGGTGTTTTCGGCTTCGTGCTTCTAGGAGCAATGTGTGATCTCAGCTGTTTCTTCCTTTTAACTCCTAGTGGGGGTATGAACTGATTGGGTGGGAGCTTGGCTGTGTTCTGATTGGGTGAAGGTGTGTTCTGATTGGTTGGGGGCTTGGCTGTGCTCTGATTGGATGAGACTTCGTCGAAACATTGCCAAGACACTTCCAATTTTACGCGGGAGAAAACCCGAATAACCAAAGACCTACACACACACACACACACACACACACACACACACACACGTATATGAAGCAATTGCATTTTAAAGATGAAGGGAGATAACGGCCCTCTCTCTAATTTACCTGGGAGAAATTGGCTAGCCGCCTCCGGGAAAGGTTTCATCCCTTCATGCAATTAAGTCATTAGGAGACGTGGAGTTTTGCTCCGCTGTCTTCGTTTACGGGGTGAATTTCCTTCCTGGCGATTCAGGAGGGTGGGTGGCATAGAGGGAAGATGCTTCCTCTGGGCAGGGCGGCCGAGCAGGTGAGACCACCCATGTCAAACGATGCCTTTGAAAAAGAGGCTCCAGGCCTATCAAAGTTTGTCGGCTCCGAACGAGGAAGAATTGCAAGCTAACGAAATCTGAGTTTCTCTTTTTGTCTGGAGAGATGGCAGACCGCTAAGGTTTCCCAGTGCAAGCTTCTGATCACAGCGGAGGCCAAAGTTTCTCTCGCTAAACTAGGCCGTCATTAAACGAGCTTTGCCTCATCTTACGACCTTTCTCGCCCGAGTCGTTAAGTGGATCGCTGCGGTTGTTACTGGAATTGGGGTTTTTTTCCCCCCCCCCCAGGTTTTAAAATCTTTTTTATTATATATAAAAGAAAAAAAAATCCATTTCTAGTTTAACGGTGTGTTGTCTGAGTACAAATAGTTTTGAGAAATAATACTGTGTTTCCCCGAAAATAAGACCCTGTCTTATATTTTTTTGAACCCCGAAATAAGCACTTGGCCTTATTTTCGGGGAGGTCTTATTATTTTGGGGTGCATAGAGCAAGATGGGGCTCTTCTTGCTGTCTTACCTGATTTCCAGCTCTGCGTATAAATATTTTTGGGGAGGGCTTATTTTCGGGGGGGGAGGCTTATTTTAGCACATGTACTCAAAAGCCAGACTGGGCTTATTATCAGGGGATGTCTTATTTTCAGGGAAACAGGATAATCATAATATTCACAGTAATATCCATCACATTGGTGTTAATCTCGTAGTAATCCTAATATTTGCTTATCCATTTTAAAATATCTTCTTTATACAAGTAGTCCTTCTCTGGTATTTCCATATTTCTAACTTCTATTTTTATTTGGCTAGCCATTGATAAAATAAGTCCCATGTTAAAAAGTATTCAGTTTCTTCCTTTTCCTTAATTTTAAGTGTTAATCTATCCATTTCTGCACATTCTAATATTTTTTAAATTATAATTTCCTCTGTCGGGATCTCTTCACTTTCCCATTGTTGTGCAAATACAATTCTAGCTGTGGTTAAGACATGTAAAATTAAGTATGTAATTTATTATATCCAGGTTTCCTGGAAAATAAGACCGGGTCTTACATTAAATTTTTGCTCCAAAAGACGCATTAGGGCTTATTTTTGGTGAGGGCTTATTTTTGGGGGAAATACGGTACTAAATGCATCCATCTGGCTGACAATCTTAACTGGGGATTATTTGGGGGGGGGTAGGGCTTATATCAGGGGTGAAATGCTCCTGGTTCAAGGCAAAAATTTCTGTTGTTAAGTGAGCTTTGTCCCATTTTATGGCCTTTCCTGACACAGTTCTTAAGTGAATCACTGCAGTTGTTAAGTGTTGATCTGAAATGGTCTGAAGTGGTGTAGGGTTTACTGCCTAGGCAGAGGGTTGAACTAGAAGACCTCCAAGGTCCCTTCCAACTCTGTGATTCTGTTAAGTTAGTCACCCGGTTGTTAAGTGAATCCGGCTTCCCCATTGACATGGCTTGCAGGACGGTCGCGAAAGTGGATCATGTGACCTCGGGATGCTGAAGTTGCCATAACTATGAGTCAGTGGCCAAGCATCTGAATTTCGATCGCATGATTGTGTGGACGCTGCAAAAGTTCCTAACTGTGAAGAACGGTCGTAAGTCACATTTTTTTCAGTCCTGTTGTAACTTTTAAACGGTTACTATTTGGAGTAAATTGAGGACTTAACTCTCTTGAATGGTTTATTTGTTGTGGTCCGCCAGTGGCCAGCAGAGCTAGCAGCAGATTCGGACAGTGAGGAGGTTGGAGTGGGGACATGGGTCAGTCCTGGAGTCTGGGGAAGGCTCGGACGAAGGCTCTGCGTCAGAGGCAGAGAGGGGGCCAAGGCCATCTGGTAGTTTTTTGCTGCCTTCGGAGTCTCTGGAATCTGATATCAGCAAGGGAGAAGAACAGCGGTAGCCTGTTCCCAGTGTGCACATGCGCAGAGCTGCCAGGAGACGGGAACAATTAAGGAAACAGAGTCGACTTGAGAGTAAGGCTTGGAGATGATTGGCCCCTCCCATAAAACATAAAAGAGGAGCGAACAGGGGACTTGAGCTTTTGCAGGAAGCAATTAGTTCATGTGGTCGGTTCAAGCTTTGGAAAGTTCTGTTTGAGTCTGTGCCAAGTTTGGCCTTGCCCTGCGTGTGGCAATTAGTTCTCTGGCAGCGTTCCAAGGGAGATAAGGTGGGTGTTTGTAAACACTCCCCTGAAAGACTGTTTAAGAAGCCTTTTGGATTGTGAATGACAATAATTCACAGCCGTATGAATAAAAGAGGTTTGCCAGGACTAAGATTGTGCTGTGTGCTTTCTAAGGAAGCCTAAATCAGAACATTATTTTGGAAAAACAGCAAAGTTACTTTAGAGTGCTCTGCCCTCTGTCCCTCCCCAGAACCTGCCCAACTGTGATAAGTGAGAAAATGATTCCCATTTTCTAGGGGAAAACAGCAGCTTCCATCAAACGATGTTTTTTTGACCAGCCTGCTATTTTGTTTTTAAACTCTCTTTAAATTATACGTAATCATTTCTCGATAACTGTCGGATTAAGTTTGTTTCTGAATCTCTGTTATTATTATTTTTTTTTTTCTTAAGCGACTCCTACTGTTTTTGCTAATCTTCCGTCCTCTCATCTGACTCTCTTTGAGGTGGTTGACATGAAAAAAGGAATTCATTCCGGCTTTATGATGAACCTGGAAACTGTTTTGCAACGGGTGAATTTGTTTTCTTACAAATGTTTGGTGGGGTTTTTTTATATATATATATTTTGTTATTTTTCTCCCTCCGTTCCTCCTCCCATCTCCACTTTCTGCCTAAAGAAGCAGACAAGGACAGAGCAAAACTGCAAACGAGCTGTTAGATCCTCAGAAGATTGCCGATCGAGACAGTTTAAGCGATGATCTGGAGAATAAAGAGGAAGGGGATCTGAAGCAGCTGATCATTCAGCTGAGATCTGAACTCGAACAGCTTATGCAAGCCAATAGCTCGCTGAAGCAACAAGATGAACCACAGCCCATCCCCGGCCAAGAGGACCCCAAAAGCGCGGGCGAGTTGAACGTGGAGACCGAATCGTCCAAAGTGGAAGTGAAGGACACGGCTACCCAAACAATCACCGGATCATCGGGGGGCGCCGCGAGGCCGAAGCACGAAGGCAAAAGGACGACAGTCTCTAAAGACGGAGCCACCACCCAATCTTCTCGGTTTGATCAGGATTGCCGGCAGAGGTACGTCTCGGCCAAGAGCGATCCGCAGAAGGCTCTTCTTCCAGTCGGCAAAGCAAACAAAGTGAGTATCGATTGAAGGGGAACCCTTTGTCGATCAGGGTTGAAACGAGGGGATCCTTGGTGCTCTCTGAGCTCGGTAGTTTTCTTCCGGACGTCTCATCACCAAACTAGGGAACATAATCAGTGCTAGAAGAGAGTAGGGTTTACAGAAAAGAGGAGGAGGAGGAGGAGGAGGAGGAGGAGGAGGAGGAGGAGTCATCCCTGGTATTCTCTGAGCTTGGTGGTTTTCTTGCAGACGTCTCATTACCAAACTAGGGAACATCATCAGTGCTGGAAGGGAGTGGAAAGTGCTAGTACAGAGAGCAAACGCCACTCCCTGCTAGTTCTGATGATGTTCCCTAGTTTGGTAATGAAACGTCTGCAAGAAAACAGTACTGCTACTACTAGTAGTAGTAGTAGTAGTCATGGTGCTCTCTGAGCTTGGTGGTTTTCTTGCAGACGTTTCATTTACCCAACTAGGTAGTACTAGAAGGGAGTAGGGTTTGCAGAGAGGAGGGGGCAGGAGGAGGAGTGTGGGGTCCTTGGTGCCTCGCTGAGCTTGGTGGTTTTCTTGCAGACGTTTCATAGCCCAACTAAATAGCGTCATCAGCCCTAGTGAATACATGGCAACTACGGAGTACGTGGAAGAGGAAAAAGAGGAGATCCTTGATCCCTGATCTGGCTGCGTTGGTGTCAGAGACACCCAGTTAAAGACAGGGCTCACAACTCTAGTTGGCCTCATTTGCTCTTCATAAACCTGGACTTCTTCTCTCAAGAAGACACCAAAGACATTTTGCTCTCTGGCCTAAATACGTTCCTGGTGAGGCATGGTGTCCTGCCCTGAAGCAGGTGGGATGGTAGGAGCTTTCCACGAGCCCTGGTTTGCTGAGCCACCTTAGATGGACATCCTGAAAGATCTGTAGAAGTTCAGGTCTTACCCTAGAGCAGCGGTCACCCACCGGTGGTCCGCCAAGAAAATTTTGGGGGTCCGCAGAAAAATTATTTGCATTTTTTATCTTGCACTAAATCAGGGGTCCTCAAACTACGGCCCCTGGGACGGATACGTGCAATGAACGTTTGTGTTACTGCAGAGGGTCTCTCCTTTTGGGGTCTTTTTGTGTGGGTCAGAGGGGGGCAGAAATTCCGAGTCGGGGTCTGCTTCGGCCTCCTGGTGTGGGGCTTTGGGCGAAGGCTGGAGGGAAGCGCCGCTGGTGGCGAAGAGCCAGAGGATCTTGCTCCAGTGGGACGGCCTCATGGCCTGGAACTGGCTGACCATCTCAACCCGCTGAGCCTCCAGGCACGAGTACCTGGCCTTGCACTCCCGCAGGCCTTCCCTCTGCTTGGAAAGCCTATGCTCCTAGTCCTCAGTGAGGTGCTTCTGCTGAGCCTCCTTCTCGGCCAGATCCAATTTGAACTGAGCCAGCTGTTTTCCCAACTCTTAGCTCCAACAACTTCTTCCTGTTGAGGCCGTAAGGAGCCCGGGCGGAGAAGGGAGGAGTGGCTGGGAGGGTCGGGTCGGGTCGAGTAGAGACCAGCGAGGCACCCCTCCACATGAGTGACATTGAGTTGGCCACGCCCACCCAGTCACATGACCACCTAGCCACGCCCACCCAGCTGGTCATTAGGCAGATCATATTAGTGGTCCGGGGGATTTAAAATTATGAATTTAGTGGTCCCGGAGGTCTGAAATGTTGGTGACCCCGTCCCTAGAGGGCCTCTGGGCCATTTTTATTTTTTTCTTCCCTTTCCCTGTCCCCAGTGGTGGGATTCAGCCGGTTCGCACCACTTCGGGAGAACCGGTGGTTAACTTTCTGAGCAATTTGGCAAACTGGTTGTTGGAAGAAATCATTAGGGCAGAGAACCGGTTGTTAAATTACTTGAATCCCACCACTGCCTGTCCCTCCTCATCCCTTACTCACTGAGTAACTGAGGCAAAGAGATGGCTCTTCCCAGAGAGTGTGTCTTCCGGGAGGGGGGGGGGAGGTTGTCCCACCCCTTCCCACCCAGAAGAAATTCTGAAGCAGTTGGAGTAACGTTGCTTCTAGCTATTACGGTCTCTTAGCCATTATTCTCCATTACAGCTAATCAGTCACTGGTAAAGCATTGTTCCCGAACATCCTTAATGCCCAGAAATAACTAGTAATTTTCATAGTTATCGCAACATTCAGGGGTAATTTCTTAAGTTAATGAGGCATGGGGGATGTCGACGTGCTTCCTTAATCATTTTTTTAAAAAAATCTTTCTGAACTTGCAAAGGGCTCGTAGGAAAAAAAAGGGAAGGGAGGAGAACGCTAGGTGAGAATCACACTTTGAAATCTATCAGGTTTGTTCAACGTACAGGGAGTCAGTCCTCCTTCTGCCACAATGGAGCCCCAGATTTTCCCTTGACAGGCAAGAGAGTGAAGTGAACTCTCTTGCCCCATGGCTCAGTTAGTAACACGGTTGTTAATTGAATCCGCTTTCCCCCTCGGAAGGTCGCAATATGAGTCAGTTGCCAAGCATTTGAGTGTTCATCGTGTGACCATGGGCAACAGTGAATAGAATAGAATAGAATAGAATAGAATAGAATAGAATAGAATAGAATAGAATAGAATAGAAT
>WNWU01000070.1:4043053-4054671 GCA_012654045.1 Ptyas mucosa
TCTCTCTCTCTCTCTCTCTCTCTCTCTCTCTCTCTCTCTCTCTCTCTGAACATGGAGATTTGTTTTAATTATTTGAAGAACTGCAGGTAGTTGGGCCTTAAAGGTGTCAGGTTAGAATTTGGAAAGTGCACAAATTGTAAGGCTACAGGCCCACTCTCCCCCTCCACCCCATGGAAGCTCATTAAAATGAGTTCGTTGCCAATCGTTCTCCCTTAGCTGAGCTTACAATTCAGGATTGGCAACCGGCGGAAAAAGAAATTGGGGGCAGGAATGCGATAGATGCTATTTTAAGCTCCTGGAAGCAAGGTGGGAGATACGCGTCTAATTCGTAAAGAAATGTAAAATGGCACCAGTAGGAGAGAATATTTGTAGCTCAGGATTGAACCGTGGGGTCCCTAGTGCCTCTTTGAGCTGGGTCGTTTTCTCGCAGGTGTTTCGTAACCCAACTAGGTCATGTCGTCAATCTAGACGGGAGTGGGGTTTGCGGGGAGGAGGGAAGAGGAGGAGGAGGAAAGGAAGAGGACTTGTGCTGTCTGAGCTGGGTTGTTTGCATTACCCAACTAGGTTACATCATCAGTGTTAGAAGGAAATGGGGTTTATGGAGAAGAGGAGGGGGAGATGAAGGAGGAGGATAATGACTATGGGGCAGGGGTGAAATGCGTCCGGTTTGGACCGGATCGCCCGATCCGGTAGCGATAGAGGCGGGTGGTTCGGCTTTTTTTTTTTTACTTTTAAAAGCATTTTTTCTACAACCTCTTTGGCCGAAAAAATGCTTTTAAAAGGGAAAAAAAACCCTCTGATGATCGCGCGGCTCAGCTGGGATCATCAAAGGCTTTTAAAAGAAAAAAAACACCCTTTTTAAATGCCTCTGATGATCCCAGCTGAGTTGCTTGATCGTCAGAGGCATTTAAAAGAAAAAAAAAGTCTCTGCCGATCAGGCAACTCAGCATTTTTTTTACAACCTCTTCCCCAAGAGGTTGTAGAAAAAATGGTTTTAAAAGTAAAAAAAAAAAATTGGCCACGCCCACCCAGTCACATTACTCCCCCCCACCAAGCCACGCCCACAGAATCGGTAGTAACAAATTTTAGGTTTCACCCCTGCTATGGGGTCCTTAGTGCTGTCTGAGCTGCATTGTTTTCTTGCAGGTGTTTCATAACCCAACTAGGTTATATCATCAGTGCTAGAAAGGAATGGGGTTTGTGGAGAGGAGGAGGAGGAGGAGGAGTGTGGGGTCCTTAGTGCTCTCTGGCCTTGGTGATTTTCACGGAGACGTTTCATAACCTAACTAGGTAACATCATCAGCGCTAGAGGGGAGTGACTCTTCTGACACCGATGATGTTCCCTAATGGGGTAGTGAAACGTTTGCAAGAAAAACAACCTCACCCGAGCTCAGAAACCACCAAGGAGCCCACAAATATAAAACTGCTGGTTTTCCCTCTTTCTTAAAACAAACCATAATTTCAGTTTAGTTGCTGGAGTCAATCCATAGGAAGAAGTTCCTTCCCGTTCGAGACCCGGTAAGTGTAACGTTTAGGAATGTGGGTTCAAGTCACCAGTTTAGAGGACAGGCAAGTCACATGATGTCCCCCTTGCTGGAAGGCAGCGACCACCAGTTTTAGCAACGTACGTTGGACACTTAACAACCTCAAACAATTATACAGAATAACAGAATAATGGAAGGAACCTCGGAGGCCTTCTAGTCCAACCCCCTGCTCAAGCACGAGAACCTATGGTCAAGGTTCCGACGGATGCCCTAATTAATTCATGAGCCTCAAGCCAAGCTTCAAAAGAAATCCAGTTATTTATTAGGAGCGTCATGTTGGCACATTCCAAATGAAGCCAACTCTGACCCCACATAATTTACGACCCAGGCATGACCCTGTTTCCCCCCTCCCTCCAGGGTGTGTCATCGGTCACATTTGCCAACGGAGCAATTTTGCGGATTATAGAGATCACTCCCTGCCGGCCACTGTGGGTAACCCTGGGAGACAGCCTTGAGTGAGATATGTCTGGAATGTGCTTTTGTTTTTGGCTGCCGTGCTGCTTTGCCGTTTTCCCATCCCCCTTTGCCTATGTCAACATGAGAGCAGGCCAGGGATGCTTTGCGAGTTGACACCTATAGCCTTTCGGAGAAATGTCTGTCCAGTCTCTTTTTAAAAGCCTCCACCCACAACTTCTGGTGGCGAGCCGTTCCACAGATCAATTGTTCTCAGTGTCAGGGAATTTCTCCTTAGTCCCAAACCGAGTCCATCTTTGGTTCAAATGCACTCATCTTTTTCCATTCCAGAAACAGAAAGGGAGATCCCCGAGTCCAAACAGGCTGCTTTGCCAGAGCTTCTCCCCCCGCTCGGTGTCCCCGAGAAGCAATATGGGGACCTCGCATCCGTGTTCTTGGGGGGCATGAAGAGCCCTTCCCTTAAGCAGAGCGCACTCAGCTTCGACGCGTTCGACTGCGAAGCCGTGAATGACATCGAAGACCTGAGACAAAGAATCAGAGATCTGAAATCCGTGGTGGAAAAATACCAGATGCTGCTGATCCAGTTCGATCTGGTCGAACCGCGTCCTCCCAGCGACCCTCTGGATCACGTTCCGAGCGACGGGGAGAGTCCCTTTCCGGCGGGATTCAAGGAAAGCGAGCCGGAATTGACCAGCTTCTCCAACGAAATGCAGGCCAAGGAAGGCATTGAGAATTCTTCTGGATCCGGTCCTTCAAACGACCGGACCGTCCAGAAGCTCAGAGAGTTGTTGTCGGAAAACGAAGCCGAGCTTGAGAAAGAGCAGATGGCCAACATGAAGCTGGTAGACGAAGTCCATCGTCTGCACGACAAGCTCAAAAGCGTGACCCCCCGGGACGAGTGAGTAGAAAAGGGTTTGTGGTTGGGTGTGCCTGCAAAAAAACCTAACAAGAACAAACATGGTTATAATACAGGTAGTCCTCGAACGTACGACCTCAATTTCTGGTCTAAGCGAGATGGTCCTTAAGTGAGTTTCGTCCCCCTTTTACGACCTTGTGAAGTCGATCGCTGCAGCGTTTTAAGTTAGCCGCGTAGTCGTTAAGCGAGTCTAGCTTCCCCGCTGACGTTGCTGGTCAGAAGGTCGCAAAACGGAACCATGGGACATTCTTCCCCCCGGGGGCACTGCCACCATCATAAATTCAAACCAGTTGCCCAAGCTTCTGAATTTTGATGACGTGACCATGGGCAGGGGGATGCCACAACGGTCATAAGCAGGGGTGGGCTTCAAAAATTTTAGCAAGGGGTTCTCTGCCCGGTTGCTGAGTGGGCATGGCCATGGTGGGCGTGGCCAAGTCGGCCTCCTGTGCCACGGCGGTGTGAGTGGGTGTTTTTGCCCTCCCTGGGCTCTGGAAGCTTTGTTCAAGCTTCCGGGAGGACGAAAGTGGCCTCCCCAGGCACCGGAGGCCCTCTGGAGGTCCATTTTTCACCCTCCCGGAGCCTCCATGCACGCCCTGCACTTACCTGCAACCAAAACGGGCCACGTGGGGACTCCTGGGCGAGCGGGGCGGGGCCAGCCAGGAGTGGGATTGGGGTGGGTTCTCCGAACTGCACAGAATCTTAGCTAGGGCTTCTCCCGAACCCCCAGCAGCCCATCCCTGGTCGTAAGTGTGAAAAACGGTCGTAAGTCACTTTTTTTCATTGTAACTTTGAACTGTCACTAAACGAATGAGTCAGAGACTTCCTGAAGGGGGACATTTTACAAGCACCCCTTGGTTTTGGGGGTGGTCTTCCAGAGATTTTACTCCTCTTCTGCACCCAAGAACTCAGAAATGTGATCCTTTTTAAAGATATTTTTATTTATGGCTCAAATTTAGACGCCACCCGTGTCGCTTTCAGAGTCTTTCCAACGAAATCTGTTTGGGTTCCCCCCCCCCCCCTTTCTTATTTTATTAGGGTTTATAATTTGATTAAAAGTAGCTCAGGTTCTCCCACAGCGATGAGGAAGTAACGGAATAAGTTACAATAGGTACAACGGCGTTGTTCTGATCCAGCTCCCCAAACACGACAAACCTTCTGACGTGAACTCAAAAGATTCCTTTTATTAGGAATGCCGGCAGCCCCAGCAAAATGTTTTATCTCGCAAGCTAACAAGTCCGTCCGGCAGGAGGGATGAATAGTTGTCTGCCACACCTATTCATCTCTGCCCCCTGCCTTTTATCCCCAAAGCTAGGGTGGGACTTCGTTAGTTGTAGTGGCTCTTCCGTCCCAAGGACCAGCTCATAGATTTCCACTGCTCTCCTCTCCTCTGCCTTCTGCGCATCAGGCACTTGACCCAGCCGTTCCTCCTTCTCCTCATCAGCCACCTCCAGACCTGGGGACTGTTGACTCTCCATCTGAGGGCTGATGGACGGGCCAGGCTCTGCCTCTCTCTCTCTCTCTCTGACAGCTCCATTCCCTCTTCCCCCTCGGAGCTCTCAGGTTGCCCCGATGCTGACCCTCAGTCCCACGCCTCCTCCTCCTCCTCTGATTCGGCTGCCGGAAGGGCCGGCGGCCGACAAGCCGCAACAAGCATAATATTTTCATGGTATTTTTCGGGGTATTTCGTGGGGATGCAGCAACGGGCGTTAAGTGTGAAAAATGGTCAGAAGTCACTGTTTTTCATTGCTGTTGTAACGGTCCCTAAATGAATAGTTGTAATAAAAGGACTACCTCTCAAAAGATTTGGCTTTTCGGTTGGCAGGCTGGGGTATCTCTTACGCCAGTCTGAAGACATAAAAATAATAATAATGATAAAATCGTCATCGTCATCGTCATCATCATCATCATCATCCAGCATGGTTCTCATTTGCTGTGTATATTGTCATTTTGTGAATAATAATAATAATAATAATAACAACAACAACAACAGTTCCTAGGTCCTTGGTTAGGACTCGAGCTGCTGAGCTATTAACCAGCCTCAAAGGCTGTGAACCTCACTAAAGATTAAATAATAATAATAATAATAATAATAATAATCCAGCATGGTTATCTGGTTTGCTGCATATATTGTCATTTTGTGAATAATAATAATAATACTAGTAATAGTAATAATAATAATAGTAATAATAATAATAATAATAATAATAATAATAATAAACAAACAAACAAACAAACAACAGTAACAGAGTTTGAAGGGACCTTGGAGATCATCTAGTCCAACCCCCAACTTGCTCATGCAGGAGATCTATGCTAGGGATTCGAACCGCCAAACTTTCTGATCGGCAAGCTCAGCGTCTTAGCCACTGAGCCACCTAGCCAGGCTAGGAAGATTCAGAAACTCTGAATTTTGGGGAACGGCTGAGAACAGCAGCTCCAACAATCTTTTAGCTGTCCAGTTTAGGCTTTTTATTTTAAAAAATGCAGCATCTTCCCTTCGTGGCAAAATCAGCATTTTATTTGCGCTTATCACAGACAAAGATAGGAATGGGGGAAAGGACGCCCACCCCCCGTCTCTGTAAACGAAATATAGAAATATATCAAAGAGGCGAAGGAATGGAAAAATTCATTCCCCAGCCACAGCATGAAACCTGCTCTCAATTTTATTTCCTACGTTTAAAGCCACGTTTGATCAGATCCCGGTTAGCCAAGGGAGAAGTGAAAATAACTTTGCAAACACCTGAATATCATCCTCCATAACAGATGTGGATTTCCTGAGCGGTTTGATTTCTGATCTGATCGATCGATAAGAGAGGAAAATTATCAAACGATTGGCGCAATCGAGCGAAGGATTTAATTTAGCCTAGATTTGCAAAGAGTTTAAAACAGGGATGTCCAATTTTTGGCAACGCTTCAACGCTCGCGGATTTCAACTCCCAGAATTCCCCAGCCAGCTGGCTGGAGAATTCTGGGAGTTGAAATCCGCAAGCGTTGATGTTGCCAAAAATTGGATGGCCTTGATCTAAAACATCCCCTAGGTTAAACTTTGGTCTAAAACTAGCCTGGTAATTCTGGAAGGAATGAAATATGAATTTTTATTTTCCCTATCCAGTGCCTGCAATGTGTGTGTGTATTTATTGTTGTCTACAGGTAGTCCTTGACTTACGGCCACAATTGAGCCCACAATTTCTGTTGCTAAGTGAACTTTAACTAAACTTAACTTAACTTAACTTAGTTGTTGTTGTTGTTGTTATTATTATTATTATTAATTATTATTATTTAGCAAAGCGAGCTTTGCCTCATTTTACGACCTGTTTTTTTCCCCTTTTGCCTCAGCTGCTAAGTGAATCACTACAGTTGTTAAATGAGTCAAATTGTTGTTTAAGTGAATCCGGCTTCCCTATTAACATAGCCTCTCGGAAGGTCACAAAAACTGATCACATGATCAAAAGGTCACGATTACACGCTGCAACCGTCATAAATAGGAGTCGGTCGCCAAATGTCTGAATTTTGATCGTGTCACCAAGGGGGAGGCTACAACGGTTGTAAGGGTGAAAAATGGGTCACAAGCCAATTTTTTTCAGTGCCATTGTAACTTCAAACTAAATGAACGTGTTGTAAATCGAGGACTACCTGTCTTGGATTTTGATGTTTTTTGGTAAGCTGCCCAGAGTCACTAAGAGTGAGTGGGCGACCGTATACTGTCAACTTGCAAGGTTTTCAAGTTGCCATGAGCAGGAGGGAGGGAGAACTGATAGAGCTGATTGATTTCCCTAACTGAAGCTACATTCCACAGATGCTTTCTTACAGCAATCAGTAGGAGAGTGTTGGGTTTCACAGCCAACCAAAGTGGTTAATTGGAGAATGTGATTTATGACATGGCCAGGGTCATAGGGAAACGTAAATCTATGTGGGATTAATTCTAACTGCATCCGAATATTGCCGAAATGGTGCTCCTAATACATGATTGTATTTCTTTTGAAGTTTGGCTCATGGCTCATGAATTAATTAGGGCATCTTTCGGAAACTTCACATATACATTTTCTAACCAAAATGAAGAACAATCGTTTAGAAAGGCTTTTTTTTTAGAACGCTTGGCTGGAGCTTGCCGCTTCTGTTTTTGGCAGGTCAGATTTCTCTGCCTGCCCGTCGCTTCACGAGGAGTCCCTCCAGCGCCAGAAAATCCACGAGAGCCACAACATTTGTGCCACTTACCGGCAACACCTGTCCAACTTGATCCGAGCTTTTGAAGATCTCCTGCGGGACAGCGAGGTGGATTACTACGTCGCCGAGAGCTTTCGGGAGCAGCTCAACCAAAGCGCCCAGATCTTCGAGAGGCTGGAGCACCAATGTCTCTATGGTGGGTAGCTGTCGTCTTCTTGAGAACTTCAGCGATGGTGGCGTAATGCATCTTCTGATTTTCACCTCATCCCATAATGGCTTCATGTTCTGTTGACCCCCAAAAAAGAAGGAAAAAAGACAATGGTTTAAATTTAGACCTCCTGTCCCAACCCTCACCTTCGCCAACATCATGCCATTTAGAGACAGAATAGAACAGAACAGAATAATATAGAGTAGAGTAGAGTAGAGTAGAGTAGAGTAGAGTAGAGTAGAGTAGAGTAGATTGTATATAAACATAATGAATGGAATGGAATGGAATGGAATGGAATGGAATGGAATGGAATGGAATAGAATAGAATAGAATAGAATAGAATAGAATAGAATAGAATAGAATAGAATAGAATAGAATAGAATAGAATAGAATAGAATAGAACGGAACAGAATAGAATAATATAGAATAGAACAGAACAGTAGAGTAGAGTAGAGTAGAGTGTATATAAACATAATGGAATGGAATGGAATGGAATGGAATGGAATGGAATGGAATGGAATGGAATGGAATGGAATGGAATGGAACGAAATAGAACAGAACAGAACAACAGAACAGAACAATAACTTTATTGTCAATTTGAATGTACACTGATTGGCATACATTAAAGACATTTCATTGCGTACAGCTCTCAAAGAGTCACCAATGTACACCACAGGAACATGACAAAATAAATAAATAAATACAAAATTATACACACACACACACACACTATATATATATATACACACACACACTATATATATATATATATATACACACACTATATATATATATATACACACACAATATATAGATAGATAGATAGATAGATAGATAGATATAGATAGATATAGATATAGATAGATATATATAGATATACACACAGTATATACAAAGTATATACAATAAATATATATTCACACATATGTGATATGACACAGAGAGACAACGCTGTCTAGTTCAGATGTATACATGGACATGACGAGAAAAATGAATCTTGTGAGTTTACCAGATGGATGGCTTAGGGAAGAAAGCTGTTACAGAATCTGGTAGTCCTGCTAGAAATACTTTGAAACCTCCTCCCGGACGGGAGCAACAGAAACAGTCCGTAAAGTGGGTGTGTGGGGTCTCTAACAATGCTATGAGCTCTAAGCACATAGCGCTTATTAGCAGTGTCTCCAACAATGCTTTGAGTTTTAAGCAGATAGCACTTATAAGCAATATCCCGAATAATGGGAAGCGAGCTTCCTATAATCTCCGCTGTCCTCACCAGTCTCCGTAGGGACTTTCTATCTGAGGCACTGCTGCCACCAAACCAGACAGGGATGCAGTTTGTTAAAACGCTCTCAGTCGTGCCGCTGTACGAAAGTGGCCAGCGGAGAAGGAGAAAGATGTGGTGTCTTCATCCGACGCAGGAAATGCAGATGCTGGTTTGCACGCTTCACTAAGGTTGACGTTGGGCTACAGTTCCCATCATCCCTAGCCAAAAGGCCAGAGTCAGTCTGCTCGGACAGGTTGAGAAGAACAGAGAGGGCACAGGTTTTGGGGAATCTGAAGTGCCCGTTTCCTTACTTTTTACTTATTTATGTAATCCCTAAACATTGGCTCCTTTCCGTAAAAATATTAGAACGATGGTTTTTTGCATGGCTAGAATTTTAGACTGGATTCTCTTTGACAGGCTGCTTGGTTTTTCTTGCTAATTATAATCATTTTTTTTTCCTCCCTGGCTTTGCAGGAGAGTCAATAGAGGACGAAATGACCAGGCTTTGCAATCTTGCCCAGAGGTAAGTGCTGCTAGAACGGATTTTAATTCCGCGTCCTTCTATAAGGACTCTCCCCTGTGTTTAAATCGTCACTTCCTTTTAACGACCCCGTAATCCCTTGCGGGGTGGAGTCTGGGCAACTGAATGGAGCTAGCAGAGTGTTTGAATGGCCGAATGCCTTTCCTGTCACCAGTGCGGAGTTTTGTTCAGCGGATACATTCTCAGTGTTACCCGTGCTCCCCCTGTTTTTAAATGTTGAGATAGAATTGCACGCTGAGCACTCGGATTCTTTCGGAATGAATTTTGAACATTTTGTTAGACGATAGAATAAAGTACGAAGAACACAAACGCAAATAGGAGGACACAGCGGGGAGGGGGAGGGGAAAGAAAAGTGAGGATGGGAGAGGGGAAAGAAAAAAAAAGGCTTTGACTTCCGACTCCCATTGTTGCAGTCGAATAAAGCTTTAATGTCCAACCTCAACTTTTTACTTTTCCATAATAGTATAAACTAGCCATTTCTATAACAATAAGGTAAAGGTTCCCCTCGCACATACGTGCTAGTTGTTCCCGACTCTAGGGGGCGGTGCTCATCTCCATTTCAAACCCGAAGAGCCAGTGCTGTCCGAAGATGTCTCCGTGGTCATGTGGCCGGCATGACTCAACGCCAAAGGCACACGGAACGCTCTTACCTTCCCACCAAAGGTGGTCCCTATTTTTCTACTTGCCTTTTTTACCTGCTTTCGAACTGCTAGGTTGGCAGAAGCTGAGACAAGTAATGGGAGCTCACCCCGTTACGCGGCACTAGGGATTCGAACCGCTGAACTGCCGACTTTTCAATCAACAAGCTCAGCGTCCTAGCCATTGAGCCACTGTGTCCCTTATGTCTTCTATAACAATAAACCAATCGAATCAGTTACCGTATATACTCGAATATAAGCCGAGTTTTTCAGCACGTTTTTCAGGCTAAAAAAGCCCCCCTCGGCTTATATTCGAGTCACGAAAAAAAATGTCTTTTTAAAAGAAAACAAATGAGTAGACCCCTGTCTGCAAAAATAGAAAAAACAGCCCGTTTCAGCGTCAGTATAGGTTAATTACCATAAGTTGATTTGAAGAGCCTCCCGACTCTCAGCTGATTTGCTCTCAGCTGTTTTACGGGGGCTCTGTTGCTAGCTAGCTGCAAAGAGGTAAATTGCTGGAGCATTTTCCCTCCCCCTCCCAGCTATGCTAAAAAAGTGAAACTGAAACTAAAGCAGGGTCTTTGCTGCAACCTGACAAAATGAGGCAGAGAGAGGTTTCTTTTTCTTTTGCTTTTAACGTTGGAAAGGCAGATTTCTTTTTCCTCATCAAAAAAAGTAGGTGCAAACAATGGGAAATTCATGGCAAATGGCAAAAGGGGAGAGTTCAAGATTTTAAAACACAAAAGAAAAAGCTCTATTTAACTAGGGAATTGTAATAATTGAGATACTATTAATTGTATATTGTGTTGAAAGCAGAAATGGTTAAGTTGTGGTTTGGAAGAATATATGGGGGAAATTATTTGGTTTATTATTATTGGTAAATATAATTACCGGTAATTGATTTGTAAGAAATTGGATTGCATGGAAATAATTGGAATATTCATGTTCATAATGATTAATATACAAAAAAGATAGTTATATAACTAATTGATTTATATTAAAATGTTGAATTTGTATTGAACAACTGTAATATTACATAAGTAACCAATGTGAGCATGGATATAAAAATAGATGACAATGGGAAGGGGTGTAATATAGAATAGAAGTGAAAAATTGAATTTGATTAAGATTAGAGATGAGGATGAAGGGTAATATTGGTTTTTTAAAAAAATAGATGAGGAATAAATATGGCAAAAAGGAAATATAGAAATTGTAAATTTAAGTGAAATGACTGAACACTGTTTAAATTTGTGAACCAGCCAAATACTCTGTTCAAAGAAAATACATTGTATGTTTGTATGTGTGTTTCTAATTATTGCTATTTATTCATATTTGTTCTCTTTTATTCTTTAAAGTTTAACAATTCATTCTTTATCTTAATATCTTTATATGTGTTTGGGGTTGGTTTTCTTCCCTTTCATCTTTTTTATTGTACAGCAATCTTTCTCCTCAAACCTACCACCTCTCTCTTTGAGGAAGGGGGGAGAAAGAGAATGAGAGAGAGAGAGTGGAGGAGAGAGAGAGAGAAAGAGGGGGAGAGAGAAAGAATGAGAAAGAGAGGGGGAGAGAGAAATGGTGATAAGATAGGGCAAAAATGTAAAATGTGAGGACAGTTGTAAGTTCGAGGACTGGTCACAAGTGCGAGGACCAGTCAAAAATTACTTTTTCAGCCCTCTGAGTAGTCCATATGCACAAAAGGACTACCCAGAGGGCTGAAAAAAGTGATTTCTGACAGGTCCTTGCACTTTTGACCAGTCTTTTTTTATTTTGAAATTTACCAGTGGCCGCTGCATTTCCCACCCCCAGCTTATACTCGAGTCAATAAGTTTTCCCAGTTTTTTGTGGTAAAAAACCTCGGCTTATATTCGGGTCGGCTTATACTCAAGTATATACGGTAACCCCAAAATCAAAGTTCGCTTAACAACCGTGTGATTT
>WNWU01000070.1:4061872-4075630 GCA_012654045.1 Ptyas mucosa
AATTTAATTAATTCAATTTATATGCCGCCCCTCTCCGAAGACTCAGGGCGGCTGAGACGTTTGAACCTTTAAAGTTGGAAAGCAGTTAAAGTTGCTTTCCTTCCATTATTTCACCTTGTCTTCTAAAGAAGATCCTTTTATCTGTGGAGATTCTCCTCAGGTTATCCAGGTCGCCGTGGTTGTCCCAAAGGTGTTTTTTTTTCAAAAGGCCACTGGATTTTGTTTTTCCTTGAAGAGGTTTCGCTTCTCATCCAAGAAGCTTCTTCAGTTCTTCAGAAGGCAGCTGGGCTTTGTTTTTCCTTGAAGAGGTTTCGCTTCTCATCCAGGAAGCTTCTTCTGTTCTTGGATGAGAAGTGAATCCTGTTCAAGGAAAAACAAAAGTCCAGTGGCTTTTGGAAAAAGCACATTTGGAACAAGATGCTTTATCTCTTTGGAGCAAGGACAGGATTGGCAAAACGACGCACACCGTTGAAGAAAATGCATGCGTTATTGGCTTTTCACGGTTTGCAACATTTTGCACCCATAAATTGGAGCCGTTTCACGATCGGCTCTTGCAAACCCGAGGCTGAATCTGTGTTATACGGGAGAAATAAATCTCTCTCTCTCTCTTTTTTTTTCCCCTGCTCATCGCCCTCTGAGCTATTTCAAGGGTTACATTTTTATCCTTTCATGCAAGTTGTCTTTTGCTTTTTAACTGCACCGCCAAAGAAAATTGGAAACGCAAAAGTCTTAAATGACAGATCGGTTTCTTGTTTGTTTGCTGCATTGAGGGTAGACTTCTACGCCTCGCATTTAAAAACAAATACCCGATCCCCAGAGCGGTACAGGTTAGTCCTCAGACTTACGACCGCAATTCAGCCCAAAATTTCTGTCGCTGAGCGAGACAGTTTTTTAAAGTTTTTAAAAAAAAACATTTTACACACACAGACACACGTACGATGTATTTTTTTCTGAACAGAGTATTGGTCGGTTCACAAATTTAAACAATTTTTAGCCATTTCCACACAATTTATAGATTCCCTTTTTGCCGTAGTATTTATTCTATTTTTTTTAGACCAATATTACCCATTCATCCCATCTCTAATCTTAACCGAATTCCATTTTCCCCTTCATCTCTATATTAAACCCCTTAAATTTAAAATCTCATTTAACGTAATTCCTAGTATTACAATCGTTCATTTCTTATCAAAATAGTAAACCAAAACATTTTATACCATACATTTCCTTAAGTCTTATTCCAAATAATACACTCCCAACAACTTAATAAAAATCAGTTAGTTATACAACAGTTTTTTTCCCTCAGTTGACAGTTGTTGGGCGAATTTCGCCCCATTTTACAGCCTTCCCCGCCACAGTTCTTAACTGAAATTGTTAAGTTAGCAACGTAGTTGTTAAGTGAATCATGGCTTCCCGTTGACTTCGTTTGCCAGACGGTCACAAAACGGGATCCATTGTTACTTCGGTCACTGAATGAACTGTTGTAAGTTGAGGACTGCCTATACCTCGTAAGGACAGCGCCATCTTGCTTGCATTTCGGAAAGCATCGGAGAGCTTACATGTGCCTATCGCCCTTGGCCAATAAAGAATTCTATTTCTATTTCAGATTTTTCTATTTCTAGAATTTCTATTTCTATTCTTTCTATTCAGAAGGCCTCGAGGCTCACCTTGAAGAGAAGCAGAAAGAAAACGAAGCTTTGCGGGAGTCCTTGACTCAGAAGCACCTGGCCGTTGAGGGTCTTCAGAAGGACCACGAGCTTCTCAAGAAGGAGAACGAGAAGCTGCGGGAACAAGTGGGAAAAGGAGAGGTCGAAAACGAGGGTCTGACCCACGAAATTTACAACGTCAGGAATGAACTGAACAGGTAATTCTTAAATCTCAGGATGGGGAAAACCCTACGGTGCAGAACGGGGCTGGTGAACCAATTGTTTCCCAGGAGATTCTCCATCATGCAGGTCATGGTTGGTCCAAAGGTGCTGTTCCAAAAGGCAACTGGACTTTTTTGGGTTTTTTTCCCTTGGAAAGCCTTTAACTTCTCATCCAAGAAGAACTGAAGGAGCTTCTTGGATGAGAATCCAAGAACTGAAGAAGCTTCTTGGATGAGGATCCGAGGAGAACTGAAGAAGGTTCTTGGATGAGGATCCAAGAAGAAGGTTCTTGGATGAGGATCCAAGAAGAAGGTTCTTGGATGAGGATCCAAGAAGGAAGCTTCTTGGATGAGAATCCAAGAAGAACTGAAGAAGCTTCTTAGATGAGAATCCAAGAACTGAAGAAGCTTCTTGGATGAGGATCCGAGAAGAACTGAAGAAGCTTCTTGGATGAGAATCCAAGAAGACCTGAAGAAGGTTCTTGGATGAGGATCCAAGAAGAAGGTTCTTGGATGAGGATCCAAGAAAGAAGATTCTTGGATGAGAATCGAAGAACTGAAGAAGCTTCTTGGACGAGAAGTGAAACGTTTTCAAGGGGGAAAAAAACCAAGAACATCCAGTTGCCTTCTGGAACAGCACCTTTGAGTTGTTTTCCAGATGTTGCTAAACAAAAACATTGTTCCTCATTGGGTGGGCTGAGAGTCCCATTTGGACATGGACAGATTCTTCTCCCACGGGGGCCAGATGTTACGCACAGGCATGAGAACTAGAGTTAGGATGCAGTTGCCATTGTGGTCTTGCCTAAGCTTGGAAGACCAAGTTAGGTGAATCACCCCACCTAATCGCTTTATGGAATCACTTTCCATCACTTTATGGAAAGCCAGGTTCTAGGAGGAAAAGTTTGAAGGACAACAAGGAGGGTGTTACCACAATCAGGTCACCCTTCGTAGTGCGGAATTGGGAGCCCAGGCTGACCAGTTTGCTTGGGATGTCACAGGTTGCAGATGGAGCTGGCCACCAAGCAGCACCAGCTGTCGGAGAGCGACAAATTGTTGTGCTCGTTGCGAGTGGAGCTCAAGGTGTACGAAAAGTTGGATGAAGCTCTCCAGAACGAGAAAGGTAAAGGAACCAGATGGTTTATAGTTTACTTTATTGTCATTGCCCATGGTACACCGAAATCAAATGCCATCTTCAGTGTACGTGATAACCAGTGGTGGGGTTCAAATAATTTATCAACCGGTTCTCTGCCCTAATGATTTCTTCCAACAACCAGTTCATCAAACTGCTCAGAAAGTTAACAACCGGTTCTCCCGAAGTGGTGCAAACCGGCTGAATCCCACCACTGATTATAACTATAAAAAATAAAAACACATACATCCTTTACATTCTCTATAATTGAAATTGAAAACCCGATATTGCACTATATATACTGTAGAATTCAATATGGTTATTGCCCTGGGATAGAAGCTGTTTTTTGGCCTATTTGTCCTTGTTTTTATTGACCTGTACCGTCTGCCAGATGGTAATAGTTCAAAAAAAAAAAGTGCCCAGGATGAGATGGATCTTTAAGAGTGTTTTGAACTTTCTTAAGACAGCGGGAGCTATAAAGCTCTTCCAAGGAGGGGAGAGGGCAAACAATGATCCTCTGGGCAATGACGTTGACCCTCTGGAGCTCTGTCCTATCTGCCACTGTGCAATTGGTAAACCATACGCGGGTGCAGTAAGTGAAAATACTCTCTATGGTGGAGTGGTTGAAGGTCACCAGCAGTTTTCCATTCAGTTGTTGTTTCCTGAGAAGTCTGACGTAGTATAATCTCTGATGGGCCCTTTTGACCAGGGCTGCAATGTGAGCGCCCCAGGTCAGGTCCTCTTTTTATGACAACACCCAGAAACTTAAAACTTGCTCCACTCGGTCTCCATTGTTAGGCAAGGGCTGGATGTCTGATCTATTCCTTCGGATACAAATGGGAAGTGTTGAGTCTTTTTACAGTGGGATAATTGAGAAGGCATTTTGAGTAGTGAAGTCCAGAGGAAAGGAGACAGTTTTGGGCATGCAGTCATTTATGGACCTTCTCTCTCCATCTTTTGGTTCATCTTCAAGATTGGGCACTCCCTGTCAATGTAGAGATGTCCATGGGCAAACTCCCACGGGGAAAAGAGTCATATCATTATTGAGGGCCAGATAGCTAAACAGAAGTAGAGAAACCTTTGTCCTTAGCCTTTGGCGAATTTCACGGAAGACCAGGAGACGAGTTCTGGATTTTCCCATGTCCAAAATTAAGCCTGTTCTAGAACTCACACTGGAGAACCCTCTAGAGCAGGGGTCTGCAACCTTAAACACTGAAAGAGATATTTGGATCCATTTCCCACAGAAAAGAGCCACAAAACCCTTCCCGTGCCTGATTATTGCTTGAGCAGCCACAAAACTAGCATATGTAGTTGACTTAAACGTTCTGTTTTCTTTTGAAACTTTTCTTTTCTTGGATTTATCCATGGTTGGCCTAACGGGGGGTTGAAAAGCTCAATAAATCGCGTGCCAGCAGGTGTCGCACATTGGCGGTTGTGACACATATTTTGAGTGAAACAGAGCCGCAGCAGATGGGGTGAAAGAGCCACATGCAGCTCGAGAGCCACAGGTTGCTGACCCCTGCTCGAGAGTTCTTGCAGGAGAAAAAAATAAAAGGCTCAGGTTCCCGTGAAACTATTACAGGTAGTCCTTGACTTATGATCACAATTGAGCCCCGAATTTCTGTTGCTACATAAAACATTGGTTAAGTGAGTTTGCCCCATTTTACGACTTTTCTCGGCTGAGTTGTTAAGTGAATCGCTGCCGTTGTTAACTCAGGAACATGGTTGTTAAGTGAATCTGGCTTCCCCATCGACTTGGCTCGTCAGAAGGTCAGAAAAAGGGATCGTGTGACCCCGGGACAGTGCGACCTGTCGTAAATACGAGCCAGTTGCCCAGCATTTGAATTTTGCTCTTGTGACCGTGGGGGGAGCTGCAGTGGTTGGGTGAAAACTGGTCACAAGACGCTTTTTCCAGTGCCATTGCAACATTAAACAGTCACTAAACGAACTATTGTAAGTCGAGGGCTACCTGCATCTTGAGACCCGCAACTTTTAACGCGGGGTGTGTCACTCCATGTTTCGCAATCTCCGGTGAGACGTTGCTAGCTTCTGAAAACTTGCAAGAGGGTATGGGAGGCCGTGCTGGTGGCGCCTGGCATAAAGTTGGCTCTTTGCCAGGTTCAAAGGATTTTGAGTTCTTTGATTTGGGCGATCAGATATCCAGGTTCCAAGAAGAGAAGCTGCTTTGAGTTTTAGCTTCGGTTCCAAAGATGGTATTCAGCCGGTTCGGATTGGTTCGGGCGAATGTTCAATCCCATCCTATATCGCTGTGTTTTTGATGTCGTATGCCTGTGTGGACGGTGTGCGCAAGTGGATTGCCGTGTTGTTTGACGTTGCACGCATGCGTGTGCCCGCTCACATTTCCAGTACTGGGTGAACCGGTTGTAACAGTGTGCGAATCCCACCTCTGCTTGGTCCCCACCTTCCATGTCGGCGACTCATAATTAGGACACGTCCTTATTGTTATTTAATCTCACGCCAGCTTATCTTTCTCTTCTCACCAGGCTCCCAAACGTCCTTCAAATTTTATAAATCGCCTTCACTCCAGTCCTTGAATATACATTTTTTTTTTTTTTTGCTTTGGGTATGCAACATTAGCTTTTATAGTCAAAGTGAAAAATAATTTTTGGCTCTTATTAAATCTTTGGAGAGTGAAAGCAATTACTAGAGAAGGTTATACGTGCATATATGTGTGTGTTTGTGGGCATGCCTTATTATTATTATTACAATTTTTTTTTGGCCTGTAAAATCATGATCTACCTACTCTTTGGAGCTGGCTCAGATTCTGGATTGTTCAGCGTTTTAACAGCTGCTGTTTATTTATTTTTTTATAAAAAATTGTAATTTTATTAGAACGCATATTAGACATTTACGGAACATACAACATATAAATAACATCATATTTAAGCATTGTTTCATAGTGGTCTTCCAGTTATTACTTTATTCTTCTTCCCCTTTATCTTAATCTTTTATTCCGTCTTCTTCCCCTCCTTTTCCTTCCCCCCCTCTTTTTCCCCAATAGAGAACTATACATTTTAGCTATCTCTTTACTATTATACATTTCCACCTTCATATTATATACATTTTTATTCCACTCTGCACATTTGATACATCTGTTTTGTACTTCTATTTTTCTCTTCTGATAGTTATTGTTTTTTACTGTTAGTCTTAAAACAATTATACCATTTATTCCATACTCTATAATATCCTCTCTTCTTTTTCCTTAATTTCTTTTGTTAATCTGTCCATCTCAACCCATTCTAAGATCTTATCTATTAGTTCTTCCTCCGTTAGGGTTCTTTCCTGTTTCCAGTTTTTTGCATACGTTATTCGTGCTGTAACAGCCGCTATTTTAATTGTTCATCACAGTAATGTGGTTTTTTTTCTCCCCCGCCCCCAAAACAACGAACACCTTTTAGATCGGCGTCAGAAAGGAACAGAAGAATGTCAGAAGGATCAGAGCCAACCTCTTGATCTGGGCGAACTCTTGACTGAAATCCAGTTCTTGAGAAAGCAGCTGGAGCAGAGCATCAAGTCCAACCAGATGTTGCACGAAAAAGTAGAGGAGCAGCTGCGTCTAGGAAAGGGGGAGAAGGGCTGCTTGGGGCCAGCTGTGCAGATCAGCTACCTGTTCGGTCACGAGTCTCAACAACTTCCGACTGGGATCAAAGGTAGGGAGAAGAAGCATGCAGGCAACCATAAAGATAGGATAAGAGGCAGTGGGTGGAAACTAATCAAGGAGAGAAGCAACCTAGAACAAGGAGAAATTTCCTGACAGTGAGAACAATTAATCAGTGGAGCAACTTGCCTCCAGAAGTTGTGAATGTTCCAACACTGGAAGTTTTTAAGAAGAGATTGGATAACCAGTTGTCTGAAGTGGTATAGGGTATCCTGCCTAAGCAGGGGGTTGGACTAGAAGATCTCCAAGGTCCCTTCCAACTCTGTTATTCTAAAGGAGAATATCTGTAGCTCAGGGTTGAAATGAGGGGGTCCTTGGTGCTCTCTGAACTTGGTTGTTTCGGCCATCATCTCACATCAAAGCCACCAGTACTATGGGTTGGGCAGGAGGCATCACCCATAAATCCATCTTCGAGATCCTGTGAGGTTTGGGGTGGTTGAGTCTCATGAAGTGTCAACTGTCCGACTAGTGAACCCAAGAAAAGCAGGCACTCTCAGGAGCTTTAAAATCCCCCAAAGCGAAACTTTATTGAGTACACCATTTGGGCACTGAAGAATGAAAACCAGCTCTGAAGTTTTCCCGTGCAATGCTACATACTCTGTTTCCCGGAAAACAAGTCCTAGATGATTTTTCAGGATGCTCGTAATCTAAGCCCTACCCCCAAAATAAGCCCCAGTTAACATTATCTGCCAGATGGATGCATTTAGTACCGTATTTCCCCCCTCAAAATAAGACCTAACCAAAAAATAAGCCCTAATGTGTCTTTTGGAGCAAAAATTAATATAAGACCCGGTCTTATTTTCGGGGAAACGCGGTAGTTAAACATTAGTTTCTCCTTCTTCCCACCCATAGTGATCACGCTGTCCAATTATGAATCAGTCTTTTGTTTTGGCATCAATAAAGGTGAAGGGAGATACCACCCCATACATCCGTGCTAAAGATGCTGTGAGGTTTGGGAAAGCTCATGGAGTCTTTTACCATTTGAGTTGGGGCTGATTGGATTTGTGTATTTCCTCCAAAGGCCATTTGGGGGTTATTTCAAGTCACGTAGGAGCTTCATGAAGCCTTTGATCTTATAGGTGGGAAGTCATCCCGTCCTCTTGTAACTTGTCCTCATCTTCCTATCTTCTCCAAACTATATTTCAGCTCAAGGAAATTGGTGGTGGAGCTGCCTTCCAATTGTCCATCAGACAATTTTCTTCATCTCCCCCAAAAGCAGAGTGGAGAATTCAACAGGTCCATAGAAGGTGTTTAGATGTTTTGTGGCAACAAGCTTGAGCGGGATTGAGTTCACGTACTCTTCCCTTGGGTCCTTCAGAATTTTGAGAGCGGCTCCTTAGAGTGGATTCTTTGGAAGGAGATACCTCAGAAACCTCCAAGTCTACCCCCATCTCTGTTCTGACCTAGGCTTCCCCAGCAGCACGAAGCTGAGTCCTCGTCCCGATAAACCTCTTTTATTTAATTTACAGTGAATTCCTCTCCAGCTAAATCTTTCCCCTCCCACAGACTTTCAAGATCGTTCACAATTACCGATCTTTATCAGGCTTGGAGAGTGGCCAGGCCGATATTTTTCAGACACCAAGAATGCAGGAAATGAACTAATTGTCTCCTGCAAACTCCACTCCCCTTTGCTCCTCTTTATTCCCTGTGGGAGGGGCCATTCACCGTCTATCTGTGGTTTTACTGCTGAGTCGACCCTTGTTCCTTAGCTGTTCCCTTCGTCTGGCAGCTCTGCGCATGTGCACATTGGGAACAGGCTTCAGCTGTTCTTCTCCCTCACTGATGTCCGACTCCGAAGGCAGCTGACAACTGTCAGATGGCCCTGGCCCCCTCTCTGCCTCTGACGCAGAGCCTTCCCCGGACTCTAGGTTAGGCCCATGTTCCTCCCCAACCTCCTCACTGTCCGAATCTGGCAGGCCACAATAATCTCCTCCCAAAGAATCCAATCTAAGGAGCCATTCTCAAAATTCTGAAGGACCGAAGTGGTGGCAGAGAAGCCCAGCTTGTAGCCTTGCAAGACTAAACAGTTAAACCCAGTTTCTGTAAACTTTTCTCTTGACCGAATAGCTTGTTTTAAGAAAAGTGTGTTAGTTGCACATTGCTTGGAAGTGATCAATATGTACTTTGGATGGTCTGTGAATGAATCAGTACAATTTATGTGGTGCCCAGGGGGACCATTCTCCCTGCTCCCCCCAATCCCACCCTCCTCCACTGCTGTTAAATCAAAGTTTCTCACCACTTAAAGCTTACGGGAAGACAGAAGCATCCGTATGCCATACAGATTTGAACGGGGAAGGGAACATCTACTGCCACAGAACATAACGGATGACCCTTCGCTAACCGAATAAATATCCCCACTTTGACAGCTGGCTTCATCTGGTACTTTTGACCTTGTTGAGCCGAGCTGGGGGAAAAAAATATATCTGGATGAATCAAGACATCTTTAAAAAATGCATAAATAGGCTTGTGTGTCTCCAGAGCTATTAACTCCAAGGAGATTAGGAAAGAAGGAGAAAGCTAGGTGAGCCCTTCGGTCTCTGTAATGCAGCTGCACAGGTTGGACTTCTTGTTCACCAGGACAAGAAGCAATGGATGGAAACTAATCAAGGAAGGAAGCAACCTAGAACTAAGGAGGAATTTCCTGACAGTGAGAACAATTAACCAGTGAAGCAACTTGCCACCAGAAGTTGCAAATGCTCCAACACTGGGAATTTTTAAGAAGATGTTGGATAACCATTGTTCTGAAGTGGTGTAGGGTTTCTTGCCTAAGCAGGGGGTTGGACTAGAAGACCTCCAAGGTCCCTTCCTACTCTCTTATTCTGTTATTTTGAATTCAAGGAAATAAGAAAAAGGGGGCACTAGAGGGCAATCTAGAAGACCTCCAAGGTGCCTTCCAACTCTTGTTATTCTGTTGATTTCATCCAGTTCTTTAGAAGCAGAGGAGTTATATTGTTTTCAACTGTAGAGAAGAAAATTTATGGGCCGTGGGTATACTAGGAATGAATAAAGTCTTTACTTTTCCATAGAGGAGGACTTTTGAGTGTCACCTGTATGTCTAATCAGACGGTTGGTAGCTAACCCAACGTCCTCTTCCGTCCCTCCGCTGCAGAGTTGAGTTTCAGCACCTTGGACAGCCCCTCCCATTGCAACCTGTTGACCAACAAGGAGATCTGCCCCGTCCCCAGTCACTGCGTTTGGGCGGACAAGAACGGTCAACATATTCTCGGCTTGATTGAAGATTACAACTGTCTCCGGAAGCAGATCACGGAAGGGCGGAAGCGGCTGGCTAAACTGGAGCTTCATCTAAAAGAGGCGGAAGGTCTGGATTCTGCAGTGACAGTAAGTGGGGCAGCCGAGAAGCTGAATGGGTGGGATTCTTATGGAACCACAGATTTCTAGAAGAGTTGAGGATGGAGTGTTAAGGCACCAGGGGTCCCTGTGATTTTTCTCCGTAATTGAGAGGAAGGGTAAAATAAGCTGTCCTTTGCCGAGATCTGTGATGGTGAACCTATGGCACCCATGCCAGAGCCCTCTCTATGGGCATGCGTGCCATTGCCAGCTGCTCTTCTGGTTTCGGCGGGCACATGCATGCTGGCCAGCTGGTCTTTGTGGCTGCCGGAGCACTGGAAAATGGCCTGAAAATGGCCTTTTCCGGGCTTTTTTCATACCGTTTTTCAGGCTGTTTTCTACACCGTTTTAGGCCATTTTTTGGACTCTTTTTTGACTGTTTTCTGGGCCATTTTTCTGGGCTGTTTTCAGGTTGTTTTTCAGGCTGTTTTCTACACTGTTTTCAGGCCTTTTTTTGGACTCTTTTTTGGCTGTTTTCTGGGCTATTTTCCAGGCTGTTTTCAGGCTGTTTTTTGGACTCTGTGTTGGCTGTTTTCTGGGCCATTTTCCAGGCTGTTTTCAGGTCGTTTTTTAAGCTGTTTTCTATACTGTTATCAGGCCATTTTTTGGACTTTTTTGGGGCTGTTTTCAGGTCATTTTCCGAGCCATTTTTCTGGCTGTTTTCCAGCTGTTTTTTGGGCTGAAAACAGTTCTGAAAAGGCCTGAAAAGAGCCTCAAAATTGGCCAAAACTGGCCAAAAAAACAGGCATGCGGGTGCCGGCCAGCTGGTCTTTGGGTTCCGATGCTCCAGCACGCGCACATACATGTACATGCACACACGTTCCGGTTTGGGCACTCGGTGCCAAAAAGGTTTGCCATCACTCGTCTAGATGATCAAAGGCATCTGGTTAATATTCTCCTAATTTTGATATTTCCCCTTAGGAGCAATTCTCCAGGAACCTTTGATTTCTTTTAAGCCAAGGATTCACTTTCCCCAATGTAATGTCTGTCTCTGTTTTTTTTCCTCTCTCTCTGTCTCTGTCTCTCTCTGTATGTGTCTGTCTCTCTCTCTCTGTCTCTCTCTGTATGTGTGTGTCTCTGTCTCTGTCTCTCTGTATGTGTATGTGTCTCTCTCTGTATGTGTCTGTCTCTCTCTGTCTCTGTCTCTCTCTCTGTATGTGTCTCTCTGTCTCTCTCTGTATGTGTGTATCTCTGTCTCTCTGTGTGTCTCTATGTGTCTGTCTCTCTCTCTCTGTATGTGTCTGTCTCTCTGTCTCTGTCTCTCTGTATGTATGTGTCTCTGTCTCTGTCTCTCTCTGACTCTGTATGTGTGTATCTCTCTCTCTGTCTCTCTGTATGTGTCTGTCTCTGTCTCTCTCTCTGTATGTGTCTGTCTCTGTCTCTGTCTATGTATGTCTCTCTCTCTCTCTGTATGTGTGTATCTCTCTGTCTCTCTCTCTCTCTCTGTCTGTGTCTGTCTCTATCTCTGTCTCTCTCTCTCTGTATGTGTCTCTGTCTCTCTCTGTCTCTGTATGTGTCTGTCTCTCTCTGTATGTCTCTCTCTGTATGTGTCTGTCTCTCTCTCTATGTATGTGTCTCTCTCTGTCTCTGTCTCTCTCTCTCTCTCTGTATGTGTGTATCTCTCTGTCTCTCTCTCTGTCTCTCTGTATGTGTCTGTCTGTCTCTCTCTCTGTGTGTGTGTGTGTGTGTGTGTGTGTCTCTCTCTGTGTCTCTGTCTTTGTCTGTCTGTCTGTCTGTCTCTCTCTCTCTCGTCTGTCTGCCGAAAAACACATTTTGCCTTGGCTCCGGATAGCTCGCTCACCATTAAATGGAATCGTTTAAGAGGGTCTGCTAAGGGAGGGACATCTATATTGCCCAAAGTGATGTCCGGAGTCATTTGACTTTCAAATGACGAGACGCGGAATGCAAAACAGGAGAGGAAGAGGAGTGTGTTTTCCCACCGAGCCCAGTAAATGTAACCCATTATTAATTACCGTTATTGATTAGTCTGCATTCTGCCCCTCCGACAGCCGCCCTCCCTCCCCCCCCAACTTCCCGGTCTTGAATAATAATACATAATTTCGCTACCTTTTTAAACGGAATAAATTAGTTTTGCCTGACTTGCAAGATTCACGCTCATCAGCCCTCCCCGAACTGTAGCAAATTGGATTTGGGCCATTAATTCAAGCTGACTTTTCCTTCCCACCTAACCCCCCCCCCAGGATTTTTTTTTTTAAATCTTTCTCATCTTTTTGCTCCCTTTTTTTCCTCCCCCCTTCTCCAGGTTCCTCTGAACAGTTTGTCTGCCACCTTCAAGGCCGTCCAGCAGAACCTGGAAGAAGCTGGCCGCCTCCTGAACCTCCTCTGGAGGGTCTCCTTGCCAATGAAAGTGGTCCACGCTGCTGCTTACTCACTTCAGGTTAGGATCCTGGTGGGTAGAAAGGAAGGGAGGAAGGGAGGGAGGCGTTCCAAGCATCCCAAAAAGCTGGAGAGAGGGTACCACGATAGAGACCTGCCAAGACAGCTCTCTGTCTCTCCTCCTCACTCTGCTGAAAGCCTTCCCTTTGAAGATAACCCTGGATAATGCTCGGCCAATAGAAGGAAACCTTTCTTGACCATGCTTTGTTTTTTATTTATTTATTTATTATTCATATTTCTATGCCGCCCACTCTCCGAGGACTCTGGGCGGCTTACACCAAAGACAGTATACTAAATAGCATATTGCCAACTTCCAGATGGCATGAAACAGATAAAACGTTGTCATCTTCAGCCATAGTTCCCTCTACTCAAGCTTTGGGAAGCCCGCACCCATCGCCCGGAGGGAAGCTAACCCCTCCCTCCTTGCTCTGCAGGATGAAAGTCTGAAATCCGAGGTCTACAAACTCCGTCGGAAAGTGACCGAACAGGAGAAGAAGCTCTACAGCATGGCCAGACGCCTGTATTCCACCAACCAACTCAAAGAAAACATGGAGAGGGTCATCATAGATCAGCGTGAGTGGGGAGGTCTTACATCTTCTCTGCTCTTTTGTCCTGCTTCTGAGCTTCATGGTGACCTCAGAAGGCTGATGTTCTGCCCCAGCTACGGACCCCAATGAACGCAGCACACAGAAAGAGTCCGTTCAAACCTTAGTTTACTAAATAAACCAGTATTTTACAACGACGGCTGTTAATTAACTGCATTCACTTACTGGTAGTCCTCGGCTTACGACCACAGTTGAGCATGGGATTCCAGTTGTGAATCATGGCAGTCATAAGTCAAGGCACCACATGACCAGGCCCAACTTTTTCCAACCATTTTTTTTAATGGCGGTTCTTAAGCTGCCATCCCACAGTTGTAAGTCCAAATCCGCTCTCCCAAATGGGCTTTTTTTTTGGCCATTAAACACCTGGTCGTAAGTTGAGGACTGCCACTGGAAGCGTAGGGGAAATGCGCCTTCTCAAGCTGAGCCATCTCTCTTTCTCTTTGCAGTGGCGTTAACGCACAATGTTTTAAAAAAGGCCAGAGGAAACCTTGAAGTAAGTAGAAGCACTCACCCCTATCCTCCTGTCTCTTTTCGGGTTGACTTTCTTCCTTCCTTTTCCGTAAGTTGTCTGGTCTTGGGAATCATCCAGCTTGTAAAAAAATCCCCAACACTCCGATAATTGGGATCTGGAGAACTGATTGGCAACTCCCATCTTGGAGAATAGAGTAGAGTAGAGTAGAATACAATACAATACAATACAATACAATGCAGGATAGGATAGGAAGGGAAGGGAAAG
>WNWU01000070.1:4088781-4099106 GCA_012654045.1 Ptyas mucosa
TATCTATCTATCTATCTATCTATCTATCTATCTATCTATCTATCTATCTGTTATCTATCTCTATCTAAGCTTCTATATATCTATCTGCTATCTATCTGCTATCTCTCTCTCATCTATCTATCTATCTATCTATCTATCTGCTATCTATCAATTATCTATCTATCTATCAGTTATCTATCTCTAAGCTTCTATATATCTATCTGCTACCTATCTGCTATCTCTCTCTCCTATCTATCTATCTATCTATCTATCTGCTATCTATCAATTATCTATCAATTTATCTCTATCACCTATCTATCTCTCTATCATCTATCTATGTATCTATTTATCTAGCTATCTTTCATCTATCTATCTATCTTTCAGCTATCTAGCTATCTAGCTACCTCTCATCTATCATCTCTCTATCCTCTCTCTATCCCCTCTCTCTGTCATCTACCTATCTATCATCCATCTATTTATCTATCTATCTATCTATCTGTTATCTATCTCTATCTAAGCTTCTATATATCTATCTGCTACCTATCTGCTATCTCTCTCATCTATCTATCTATCTGCTATCTATCTATCTATCTATCTATCTATCTATCTATCTATCTATCTTTCATCTATCTATCATCTATCATCTCTCTATCCTCTCTCTCTCTCTGTCATCTACGTACTTACTTACCTACCTACCTACCTATCTATCATTTGTCTAGATAGTTTGCAAGCCCAGTTTATGGTCAGCCTATTTTGGGTACAACTGTAATAAGGGTTCAGATTTAGCGGGATTAGCACATGTACCGATCAATGGATCCCAAGCAGTATAAACATTTTCAGAAGAGATGTTGGATTTCTCTGGAAGAGACCCCCTGGGAAGGAAAAGAAGTTTCATGATAGCATTCCTTAAGAAAAGGATTAACAATGTTTCTTTGACTCAATTAAAAAAAAAAATCTGCACAAGAGGTTCCATGCTGGAGACAGATTTCTCATCCTGCGTCCATGGTTATTAGTGCCTGGGGAGAGGAAAGTTCCCAGCATGCATTGCTGTTCAAACTCACACCTAGCCGCTTAGTGTTTGCACAGAAATAAGGTTTTGTGCCAATTCCCCATAGCGTATTGATTTCCCCTTGTAGTAATTATCTGCTTTTTTTAATTTTTTTTTTTTAAAAAGGTCAAATATTTGCTTTATCTTATAATTCAATTTCAGGGATGTTTCTGGGAATCAAATTAACTCCTTTGTAATATCTTCATTGAAGAAGGAGATTAATTATGCTTACAAGGAACCTAATTTAACTTATCGGACATTTAATGTTTCAGGGATCAGTAATGCATTTAAATTTAGGATTAGAACCGTGATCTGGCTCCATTAGAGTTTAGCCACCATAATATTTGCCTTAATTTTTATGAATTAGGATAAGGGTTTTTTTTTTCTTCCCCTCCTCCATTCCTCCACGCCCTTACAAGTAAAATTAAAATATTCATTACAAAGGCAATAATTACTCTTCTGGAATTTTACGAGGGTGTTAAACAGAAACATCTGTGAAGGGTATAAAAATTCAAAAAAAAGAACTCTTTAACTGAAAGAGTACAAACTGGATTTGCTCAAAAATACTGCTCCCCCCCCCATCCCTCTCATGCACGAATATCAGTTAAAGCTTTGAGAAACGTGCTTCAGCTTTGTTCAAAGTCAACCTTGTCTACTCAAATACTCTTGCTGGAGGTAAAACATCCAGGGTAATTTCTGAAAATAAATTGGATCGCTCTTGAGTTTTGCACTGTCGGGAGGAGGAAAAAAAAAAAATACCCAGCGGTGGGAGAAAATGACATCCCCCTACAAATATCTACACAACTTTTGCGTGGAAGATGGATTTGTTCTTTATTATTCCAGAGTGGTAGGACTGAAAGCTATGGATGGGAATTATCCAGAGATCCGTGTTGATTGTGGCTGTTAGAAACAAGAGGGGGAAAAAATCTGCCTCAAGAGAGTTAGCTTGGCAGATGAGTGTGGCTCAGTGGTTTCAAATTTTTTTACTACTGGTTCTCTGGGTGTGGCTTGGTGGGCGTGGCATGGATTGGTGGGCGTGGCAGGGGAAGGATACTGTAAAATCTCCATTCCCTCCCCACTCCAGGAGAAGGTTACTGCAAAATCCCCATTTCCTCCCGATTAGCTGGGACTCGGGAGGAAGAGTGGGGCGGGACCAGTCAGACTTTTTATTACCGGTTCTCCGAACTACTCAACATTTCCGCTACCGGTTCTCCAGAACTGGTCAGAACCTGCTGAAACCCACCTCTGAACGGAACCCACGCAAGATATTTAATACTGGCTAAGAACGTCTGAGGCCGTAATTCCCAGTTTTGAATATCGGGCGAAAACGAACCTTAAATGTGATTTTTTTTTTTACTTGATGATGATGATGTTACCCATTAAGTTGTGTTCTGATTCTTGGCGATTCTATGGGCCAAGTATTTCCAGATCTTCTGATCTTGTCCTACTTCTTTGAGTTGTTCTATGCTCTGGCTGATGCCAACTTTGATGGCATCCCGCTACCATGTCTTTTGACTTAATTCCAGATAAATAATAACATAGAGTAGCACAAGGACTTTTCAGTTGTTGCTGGTTTTTTTTAAAATTTGATTTATATGCCGCCCTTCTCTGGAGACGCAGCCATTAATAAGCAAAAGATGTTTGAGAGATGCTGGGCTTGTGATCACAACACTGCCCTTTTCCTCCATCCTGTGGACAAACTGTCTGGTTTTGTTGTTGTCTTGTAGTTTGGCCTGCTGAGACGTTTGCCGATTCGGCAGCCAACCAGACTCTTGGCCATCTGTGTGGTTCTTGTTAGCTTCCTTTCCTCTTCCCTGGCCTTCCTCTCCAGAATGATATCCTGGTTGAAACAGAGGAATTTGCAATAGTTGCCTGTCAGGGTTCTGTGAGATGCCCTAATTAAATCATGAGTCTTAAGCCAAGCTTCAAAAGAAACCCAGTTATTTATAAGGAGCAACATGTCGGCACATACCCAAGTGAAGCCAGCTCTGGCCCCACATAATTTACAGCCCAGTTATGATCCTGTGTCCCTCCTCCTCCCAGGGTGTGTCGTAAATCGCATTCTGCAACGGAGCACTTTCGCGGGCTGTAGAGTTCCAAGTAACGTGGGATACTGTTACTGTTACTGTGTAACAGTACTGCGTAGTAACAGTTGCTATGTTACTGTTCCAAGTAACGCGGGATACAGCCTTGAGAAAAGTATGCGTGGAATGTGCTTCTGGTTGCGACTGCCATGCTGCTCCGTCAGTTTTTCTCCTTCCTGCCTATGGTAACTCGAGAGCAGGCCAAGGATGCTTTGCGAGTTGACATTCAGCTCCCCTCACTTCCTGACGGCGACCTGAAGGTGTGGAAGGGGACAAAGTTACGGAGTCTACAAGTGGGAAGAAGCAAAGGACACGGCATCAAATGCTGGTTTTCCAGAAGGCCTTATCTGCAAAGGCAGGAATCTTCTGGCGAACGAGCGCCTTTAAGTTGGTCGATGCAATTGTGCTGATGAAGTAGCTAAAGACAGAACAGCTGATGGACCGTCTGCTGTAAGGGCAGATCCAGCAATGAAGAAAGGCTTGTAACATTTGGCACCAGATGACATCCTGTCCATCTTAGCTTGGACGTGCCAAATTCTACGTAGAGAATGGAGCCAGACCTTGGAAGGCAGGCAGGGTTAAGGCGAACGCTATATTAGATTGCTTTTCAATTGAATGAGAACAGACTACATTAAGGGTATTGCTCCTATATATTTAAAAAGTTCCTTCCTCTACGTTCATCCTTATCGTTTGCTTAAGCATCCGGATACGTTTTGACACCAACAACCTTCCTTTAATTATTTTTTTTTCTTGCACGATGGAGCCCATGTGATGGGAATGAAAAGAAACCTACTGACAATTAAGTCTGGGCTCAAATCAGAATGGCTTCCCCGTGCTTTTAATGCACTTTTTTTGGGGGGTGGGTGGGTTGTAATCCATCAATCAGAATAGAGCTGGAAGGGACCTTGGAGGTCTTCTAGACCAATCCCCCTCTCAAGCAGGAGACCCTATATTTTTTCAGACAGGTGGCTATTCAGTCTTTTCTTAAAAACCTCCAGTCATGGAGCACAACCACAACTTCTGTTCCACTGGTTCATTGTCCTCACTGTTAGGAAGTTTCTCTTTAATTCCAGGTTGGTTCTCACCTTGGTTAGTTTCCATCCGTCGCTTCTTGCCTTGCCTTTTGGTGCTTTGGAAAATAAGTTGACCCCCTTCTTCTTTGTGGCGGTCCCTCAAATACCAGCCCTTATTTGTCTCTAGACTAGCCAAACTCAAATTCTGCAAACACTCTTCATATGTTTTGGTCTCCAGCCTTACAACCATCTTAGCTGCTCTTCTTTGCCCTTTTTCCAAAGACTCGACATCGGTTGACATGTAATGCTGATAGTGTTGCTGTTGTTAGTTGTGAAGTCATGTCTGACACATCGCGACCCCGTGGACGATGTTTCTCCAGGCCTTCCTGTCCTCTACCATCCTCTGGAGTCCTTTTAAGCTCACGCCGACTGCTTCATTGACTCCATCTGGCCGCCTCGTTCTCTGCCGTCCCCTTCTTCTTTTGCCCTCCATCGTTCCCAGCATTGGGCTCTTCTCCAGGGAGTCCTTCCTTCCTTCTCATTAGGTGGCCAAAGTATTTAAGTTTCATCTTCAGGATCTGGCCTTCTAAAGAGCAGCCAAGGTTGATCTCCTCTAGGACTGACCGGTTGGAGTCCAAGGGACTCGCAGGAGTCTTCTCCAGCACCATCGTTCAAAGGCCTCCATTCTTTGGCGCTCAGCCTTCCTTACGGTCCAACTTTCACAGCCATGCTGATAGTGCAGCAAGTTTAAATTACAATCATGGTATTAATGATGTTGATAGAAGATGTTGTAAACTAGCCAGGACTGGTCAGCGTATTAACTTCCTCAATCAGTGAATCCATTAAAATACCGTCCGATGATCACTTCGGTAAGCTGTCCAGGATTCTTAAGGGACTGGCCAGCATGTTAACTTCCTCAATCACTAAATCAATTAAAATATCAACCAACGATCACTCCTCTGGCCCACAAATCAATTAAATAAGGAACGATGAACTACATCTCCCCGTCCTGATTAACGCGTTGTACCTTTTCTCTTTTCTCCAAGGAAATTAGACGTCTATTTAAAAAGGAGCCAACCAGTCTTCCCCCTCCCTTCTGCTGTTTTCTTTATTGCTTGAATATTTGTTTCAGCCTGTTGCTTCCGTAGGTTTTATTAGCGCTTTTCTATGGAGTAGATTTGCTCTGAAGTGATAAAAAAGCTGACTTTAATCAGAAAGCTTTTGTTCTCGGGCACAACCAGTAGTAAATGCCACTTTGGAGAAGGTTCCCTTCGGTGCCTTTATTACGGTGATTAGTCTAAGACACTGTGAAGATAGCAACAAACCCCAGGCTTAACTGATTAGACTTGGTTAAGAGGGCTTTCTACGTAGCGATAAAAACAAACTTTTCGGGTAGGGCGCGATTCCAGGAAGAAAGCTGTGATTAGGGGAAGGGGCTTAGAGCAATGTCCAGAAGAGATCAAAGGACATAAGCCATGTTCTGTTGGAGTGGAACTCTGGATCTTCAAGGCCAGGGGTCCCCAGTCTCCATCGACCAGTACTGGGTTGCGGCATGCCAGAAACTGGGTTGCGCAAACAAGCAAACCCTCTTCTGGGGGAATGCAGGCAGCATGTGAAACCACGTCCTCTCTGATTTGTGGAAAAAAACTCTTTCTAACATAACTGGTCCGTGGTGCCCAAAAGGTTGGGAGCCTCAGTTTTGGCCAATGGTCTCTTTGCACAGCTGTCCACCAACTGCACGAGGAAGACGTTCAACTCTTCCAGCGGATGGCCTTCGGAGGAAGTCCCAACACCATCAGGACCAAGAGCCACTGACCTTCCAAGGACTTCCAAGAAATTGAGCCAACCCTTTTTGGAAGCCCACTAGGATGATAGCCAGCATCTTGTCTCGTCATCGCAAATTCCAAAGTTGAAGGATGCATTAGGATCAGGTAGAGAAAGTTCTGGTGGAGTGAAGTTATGGATCTTCTAACTCTTCTCACAGTTGTCCACCAACTGCGCGAGGAAGTTCTTCAACTCTTCCAGCGGATGGCCTTTGGAGGAAGTCCCAACACCATCAAGACCAAGAGCCACTGACCTTCCAAGGACTTCCAAGAAATTGAGCCAACCCTTTTTGGAAGCCCACTAGGATGATAGCCAGCATCTTGTCTCGTCGTCGCAAATTCCAAAGTTGAAGGATGCATTAGGATCAGGTAGAGAAAGTTCTGGTGGAGTGAAGTTATGGATCTTCTAACTCTTCTCACAGTTGTCCACCAACTGCGCGAGGAAGTTCTTCAACTCTTCCAGCGGATGGCCTTCGGAGGAAGACCCAACACCATCAAGACCAAGAGCCACTGATCTTCCAAGGACTTCTAAAAAATTGAGCCAACCCTTTTTGGAAGCTCACTAAGATGATAGCCACGTTGCAGATTCCAAAGTTGAAGGATGCCTTCAAAGAGTCAGTTTGTACTGACTCTTCCAAGGTTCAGGTTTTGGATTGTGGTGCTGTCCCCTGAATCCTTAAACCAAGTTTAAGAAATTAAAAACATGCTACTTCAGCAGATGTTGTCATCTGGATCGTATCCATCCACATGTGGTAGGAGTAGCAGGATTACAAATACCAAGGTCTATGTTATGCTCTCCTCCAAATTTCTATAATTGGCTTTATAAATAAAAATTGTATCGCGCCCTACATCCAGAACAAAAAAAAACCAACTAAAAGGACAACCATGTGTCTGAAATGTTATAGGGGGTTGGACTAGAAGACCTCCAAGGTCCCTTCCAACTCTGTTATTCTATTCTGTTAAATTTAAGTAAAACATGACTTCCCTATATAATTCATGTCACACAACAAGGCAAACATAGATAGAGAGGTTTTTTTTTTTTAAACGAGGAAAACATTTGATGTAAAGAGAATAGAAGCAATTTTAATGTTTATAAATAATTTGATGCAATCATCACTCGGGTAGACTGTAGATGACGGAGTTTTGGAGGGTTGTTTTTTTTAAAAAAAAAATTGATGCCTTTCCTTTCATAATATTATGTGCATTTTATTTTAGATAATATTGAAGTGATGAATCAATATAAATATTACAGCGTGCTGGAATGATTTGCAATCATTTCCCAGGATGGCGAGGTGATTTTAGCTTAATGTATTCAATTAGTTATGTAATCAATGAAATAATGAATTCAACATTTTTTTTTTTTTGCCACAATTGTAATTTTTCTGCTTATACCTTATTATTTTATTTTCCGGCTACTGGGGCCTTTTCCTAGTCTCCCTCTTTTTTCTTTTGTGTCCTCATTTAGTTTCTTCTTCAAATATTTTAAAAGAAATATAGGTTCAAAAGGCTTTACTTGGAAGGCTGTAGATAGTCCCTACTTTAGCATAGTTTGGAACGGTATCCAGGCAGTCCTCAGTTTACAGTCATTCATTTAGTGACTGGTTCAACGTTGCAACGACACTGAAAAACGTTAAGTCTAAGCCTGTCCTCCCACTTAAAAAACGACACAGCTTCTCCGTGGTCCAGAATTCAGAAGCTTGGCAACTGGCAGGTACTTATGACTGTTGCAGAATTCTAGGGTTGTGTGATCGCCAATGGTGAACCTTCCCAGCTGGTTTCCAAGAAGCCAAATCATTGGGAGAAGTCAGATTTGCTTAAGGACCACGACTCTCTTAACAACCGTCTTGCTTAGTGATGGAAATTCTAGCTCTGGCTGTTGTTCAGAAGTTGTGGGAGCTTCATCCCTGGAAGCTTTCAAGAAGAGATTGGACTGCCATCTTTCAGAAATGGTGTAGGGTCTCCTACTTAGGCAGGGGGTTGGACCAGATGACCAACAAGGTCTCTTCCAACTCTGCTAATCTGCTAATCTGGGGTTGTACTTTCAGGACTGTACTTTAATTTACCACTCATTCATGGTATGGAAAATAGGTGCCCTTCACATTTTGTATTCTGCATTGCTGTCGGTCTTAAATACCTTATAAAACCTTTCTCTTTTTTTTGTAGACATTGCTCAGTCTGTGTAATAAAATATCACATAAAATGTGCAAATATAACATAAAATGAACGTGAAAGAAAGATTATAAGCAGAACCGGAGGATAAACTGCAGAAGTTACAATCAAGGTGTCGAGACTGATTCGCACTTTCGCTAGGATTCCCTTAATTTACCTACCAGTTCGTCCAGCACCGAAAATGTGAGCGCAGCCTACTACGCATGTACTTTGCGCTTTCCCGCAACTTCCGCGCATGCGCCCCGCCTCAAAAATGTGCCTAAATAGGACAGCATAGAGCTGGGATGGATGGGTGAGCGGGCCCACCCCGATTTCCGCTACCAGTTTGCTCGAACCGGCTAAATACCACCTCTGAACTCTTATATACAAATCAGTCAAGCTAAGCCACGTCCAAGCTCTGAGTTGTCTGGATCACCAGACAGTCTCCATTGGTTGACCTTTTACCATGCCTATTCCAATTCATGAACTCTCAGACACTGACATGTGTGGACGTCAAGTCAACCGGAATAAACGGCGGGTTTCTCAAGCCAAGGGTCTTTTTTTGCGATTTTATTCAGAACTTGGTTACTACCCTCCTTCGTGAAACAACCTTCTGTTTCTTGCCAGAAACAGACATTTCTTGTTTCCTGTTCTTTTGCGGCTTCCTTCTAACACATTGATTTCCTTAATGAGGATCTCACGTTCTGCGCTTGACCTTTTTAAAGCGTTCGCAACTTCCCTTCTTCGACGGTCTCCGGTTACGACTTCTTGCAAATCGTGGCTGGGGACAGCTCAGCTGTCAGATGAGTTAGGAAATAGCCACTCTGCTCATTACATGCCAGGCTTACGTTGCCTCCAGTGTGAGGAACAGGGGGAAGTTTGCGACAAACTCTTGCGGGATTTAAGGTGATGGTCAGAAGGGGTGAAGGCCAAAGAGAACTGTCCTCCAATATTCGTTCATCCACGAAGTCCTTTCAGACGTCACTCCTGATGGCTCCCTATTTCAGGCCGGTTGAGTTTTCATAAAAGATGGCGTCGTGTGAGTAGATTAGAGATAACATACTGAACTTCCTCGGAGCAAGAGCAGGACATAACCACAATCTCCATATACCCGTTGAGCAGAAAATAGTTCTATCGACGTCTTAAAAAGTTGGAGAGAATTGTGGGTGATTAAAAGAGGTTGAGCTAAGTGGGACCAGCCTGTCACCGATGGAGGTCGTGCAGCTTCCTGACAGAAAATTCATTCCAGTTCATCCATAACAGTTGATCGACCTTCATCTCACCACCCAAATATATGTTAATGACGAGCTAGGAGACAAGACAAAATGAGGGGTTAAGCACCTCATTATTCATTGCTACCAGACTGGAAAGAAAGATGAAGAAGAGCAGAGAGCTTCCACCTTGGGTCCTTTTCCTTCTTGTCCACCCACTTCACGAATGATGGTGCATATCCTTCTTGAGATGAATCAAAAGGTGTTTGCAATTCAATACTGTTGCACCTGTTCCCAGTTGCAATGGATGGCTGTGAAAGTTGGACCGTAAGGAAGGCTGAGTGCCAAAGAATGGAGGCCTTTGAACTCTGGTGCTGGAGAAGACTCCTGCGAGTCCCTTGGACTGCAAGGCGATCCAACCGGTCAGTCCTAGAGGAGATCAACCCTGACTGCTCTTTAGAAGGCCAGATCCTGAAGATGAAACTCAAATGCTTTGGCCGCCTAGTGAGAAGGAAGGACTCCCTGGAGAAGAGCCTAATGCTGGGAACGATGGAGGGCAAAAGAAGAAGGGGACGGCAGAGAACGAGGTGGCCGGATGGAGTCACCGAAGCAGTCGGCGTGAGCTTAAATGGACTCCAGGGGATGGCAGAGGACAGGAAGGTCTGGAGGAATGTTGTCCGTGGGGTCGCGATGGGTCGGACACGACCTTGCAACTAACAACAAAATCTTCTCTGTACACCCCATCCATGAAGCCATATCCTCTGGAGTCCATTTAAGCTCACACATATGTATGAGTATTTATTTATTTATGTATTACTTATATTTCTATACCGCCTTTCTCCCGTAGGACTCAAGGCGGTGTGATGGAGTAGTGATGGAATTCAAATTTTTTTACTACCGGTTCTGTGAGCGTGGCTTGGTGGGCATGGCTTGGCTTGGTGGGCGTGAGAGGAGAAGGATACTGCAAAATCCCCATTCCCTCCTCACTCCAGGGGGAAGGATACTGCAAAATCTCCATG
>WNWU01000071.1:4778-16653 GCA_012654045.1 Ptyas mucosa
CTTCCTTCCTTCCTTCCTTCCTTCCTTCCTTCCTTCCTTCCTTCCTTTCCTTCCTTCCTTTTAGAATGCAGTACTGCAGGCTAACTCTGCCCACTGCCAGCAGTTCGATCCTGACCAACTCAAGGTTGACTCAGCCTTCCATCCTTCTGAAGTTGGTAAAATGAGGACCCAGATTGTTGGGGGCAAGAGGCTGACTCTATAAACCGCTTAGAGAGGTCTGTGAAGCACTGTGAAGCGGTATATAAGTCTAAGTGCTACAGCTATTGTATTCTCGTTGGCAGAAAGAGGACTATTTAACTCTATGGACCTGGTGGGAAATTTTCCAAAGGCCAAACTACCAGAGGAGGAGAGCCGAGAAGAGCAACATGGATGATCAGGGGATCAGAGGCTAAAACACACAAACAGTTGCAGGAATTGGATGTGTCTAGTTTAGTGAGAAGAAGGACTAGGGGTGACATGATAGCAGTGTCCCAATACCTCAGGGGCTGCCACAAAGAAGAGGGAGTCAACCAATTCTCCAAAGCACCTGAAGGCAGAACAAGAAGAAATGGTGGGTAAAATGGGAACCCAGATTGTTGGGGCCAAGAGGCTGACTCTGTAAACCGCTTAGAGGGAGCTGTGAAGCACTGTGAAGCAGTATAGATGTCTAAGTGCTATTGTTATTGCTATTGATTGTGTTGCCATTCCGAGTCACCTTTTGCTGTAATGAGAGGGGAGGTGGAAAAAGAGTTGTGGGGTTTTTTTTTTATGTCGCAAAGGCTTTTGAATTTCATTCCTCCGGAATCTGAGACACATGGTTTTAATTTCCAGCCCAGGGTCTTCTACCATGGCTAGAAAAACCCGCCTCTCCCTGCCTTGTTCCTTGCAACCTCTGGCCCTGCAGGCAAAGCTCTCGCAGAAGTTTGTTGCTACAACGGATCTCGCTGGGAGACTTGGGGTAAAAGTTGAAGATCGGCAGGAGGGCTGCAATGCTCAAAACCAGACCACAGGTTGAAGTTCCCCATCCTCCCTGGTTGGCATTAAAACCCTCACCTGGTCCCCTAGTCAGAAGCAGTGAAGCAAAGTTGTTGAAGCATTTAATAACAGAATAACGGAGTGTGGAAGGGTCCTTGGAGGTCTTCTAATCCAACCCAGGAGTAGGCTTCAAAAATTTTAGCAAAGGGTTCTCTGCCCAGTTGCTGGGTGGGCGTGGCCATGGTGGGTGTGGCCTAGTCAGCCTCCTGCACCAGAGCTGGGTGGGAGGTGTTTTTGTCCTCCCCGGGCTCCGGAGGCTTTTCTTGAGCCTCCAGGAGGGAGAAAACGGCGTCCCCAGGCTTCGGAAGCCCTCTGGAGACCAGAAAGGGGGCCATTTCTGGCCTTCCTGAAATTCCAGTAGGCCCGTTTTTCGCCCTCCCCAAGCCTCCGTGTGCACCCTGCACTTACCGGCATCCAAAACAGGCCACGTGGGGCAGTGGTGGGATTCAAGTAATTTAACAACCGGTTCTCTGCTCTAATGATTTCTTCCAACGACCAGTTTTCCAAATTGCTCAGAAAGTTAACAACCGGTTCTCCAGAAGTGGTGCGAACCGGCTGAATCCCACCACTGACATGGGGACTCCTGGGAGGGGAGGGGAGGGGAGGGGTAGGCAGGGCCAGCCAGGAGTGGTATTTGGGGATTCTCCGAACTGCACAGAATTTTAGCTAGAGGTTCTCCCAAACCCTTGCGAACCCCCAGCAATCCACCCCTGCTCTGGTCACTATCTTGGGTTACAAAAACAGGACTCTAACGTGAACACATGAAAATTAGCATCTCAAAGGCGTCCCCATCGCATTGGAGTAAACGTGGAGTAAAAATCAGCCCTTCGTTTTTCTATCTTCCTCCGAAAACAGCAAACGGGATTAATAAATGCAAGCCTTTTGACAAGGGCTCAGCTTTAAAAGCAAACGCACACATGTACACATATGTATGCGCCTTCTTTTTAAAAAAAAAAAAGAGAAAGAAAGGAAAAACCCAACTCACTGCTTTCTCTCATTATGTCTGGTTTTGCATTTTAATGCGCCTCGCTTTAAAACAGTCCTCATTGATATTCTGCTTCAGCATGTGTTTGCCTGTATCTCATGGGGAATTTTGCTTCAGTTATTACTAAGTCTACAGCACGGCCTTGCCTTCCCTTCCCTTCCCTCTTGGTAATTTCCTTCTCTGGTGGAAAACGGTGCCGATATTTCAGACATCGGGGGGGGGGGGGGGGGAGGTGGGAAGGAGTCCTCGGCGTCTCGGTGGAGGGATTGCACCAGAATGTTATTTATTCGTTTATTTGTTTCTCTTATTAGATTTAGAAGCTGCTTGACTCCCAAATGACTTTGGGCAGCTTACATAAATGAAGGAGAGGGGGGCAAAACAATGAAAAAAGCACATGTGAACCAGTGGTGGGATTCAATTTTTTTTTACTACCGGTTCTGTGGGCGTGGCTTGGTGGGTGTGGCATGGCTTGGTGGGCGTGGCAGGGGAAGGATACTGTAAAATCTCCATTCCCACCCCACTCCAGGGGAAGACTACTGCAAAATCTGTCGACCTGGACTGATAATGGGGCTTTAAGGGTTAATTTTTTAAAAAAAATTAGACTTCATTTTATATTGTGGCTTTGTTTTATTGTTGTGAGCCGCCCTGAGTCCATTGTGAGATAGGGCGGCATATAAGCCGAATAAATAAATAAATAAATAAAATCGCCATTTCCTCCTGATCAGCTGGGACTCGGGAGACAAAGAATAGAGGGAGGCAAGGCCAGTCAGAGGTGGTATTTGCCGGTTCTCCGAACTACTCAAAATTTCCGCTACCGGTTCTCCAGAACTGGTCAGAACCTGCTGAATACCATCTCTAATGTGAACCCAGACAAATGAGGAGGAGGAAGAGGAGGAGAAAGAAGGAGGAAAAAGAAGGAGGAGGAGGAAAGAGAAGAGGTAGGGGATGGGAGGAGGAGGGAGGAGGAGGAGGAGGAGGAGGAGGAGGAGGAGGAGGAGGAGGAGGAGGAGGAGGAGGAGGAGGAGGAGAAAGCAGAAGAAAGGAGGAGAACCTCTGCCACCTTCTCCCTCCTCTTCTTCCTCCTCTTCTGTCTCCTCCTCCCTCCTCTTCCTCTTCTTGTTCCTCCTCCTTCTCTTCTTCCTCTGCCTTCTCCCTCCTCCTCCTCCTCTACCTCCTCCCTCTTCTTCTTCTTCCTCCACCTTCTCCCTCCTCCTCCTCTTCTTCCTCCCTCTTCTTCCTTCTCCTCTTTCTCCTTTCTCCTCCTCTTCCTCCTCCTCTTCCTCCCTCTTCTTCTTCCTCCTCCTCTTCCTCCCACTTCTTCTTCCTCCTCCTCCTCCCTCCTCCTCTTCCTCCCTCCTCCTCTTCCTCCCTCCTCCTCTTGTTCCCCTTCCTACCTCCTCCTTCCCCTCTTCTTCCTCCTCCTTCTCTTCTTCTTCCTCCACCGCCTCCTCTTCCTCTTATTCAGATATGTAACCCATTTGTCTTCTAGCCAATATTGCGTTTCAGGTAATCACCAATCTCTTAAGGAAACCTCTTTTATTATATTTCGGAGCAAATTGAAGTTTTCGAGGTCTTCTTCTGGCCTTTTGTAAATTCTATTATTTTAGCAAGAGACACGATGTTTATGGTTTTTATTTCGATACGATGGAGACTCTGTGAAGGAGAACCCTAACAGGCAGGCAATCTTAAAAAAAGACGAAACCCTTTCTTGTTCATGTTTACCACCTTGAGATTCTTGAGCAAACTTCAAATCCCTCTGATTACCTGGCTTAAGGAAATGTAAATACATGCTTTGCATGTTTAGGCGTGTTTTAAGAAACTTAAAATTAGAACCACATTGAAGCTTTGGGCTTTCGGGTCTATTATTGGTAGATGCTCCCTGCAATTTTTGAATGCCACACACATTTTGAGGTCTTTGCGGAATTCCTTCACTCGATTCTTCTCATTTAACGATGGTGGCACTGCAGAATCAAGCCAGAAGTATGAATATTTGAGTGGGTGGGCAAATCAGGGCACACCAGGCATGACATCATCCCACAAATGACACAGGTTATGTAATGGGCATCCGTTACTGAGTTCGGCCAGGTAATAGCATGATTCATATGAGGTTATCATGAGGAGTGGTGCGGTGGCCTAGAGGTGGAGCTCTCACCTCATAATCAGGAGGCTGTGAGTTCGATCCTAGGTAGAGGCAGATATTTCTCTCTCTGGGCACAAAGGAGAATATATCTGCTGAACAAAACTCCGCATTGGTGACAGGAAGGGCATCCGGCCAGTAAAACACTCTGCTAGGTCCATTCAATTGCCCAGACTCCATCCTGCAAGGGATGATGGGGTCGTTAAACAAAGATGCTGATATGAAGTTATCATGCAGAGCCTGTAGTACAGTGGTTTAAAGCACCCTGTTATTAACATCTATTAACATCTGCTGCTTGCAATTACTGCAAGTTCGAATCCCACCAGGCTCAAGGTTGACTCAGCCTTCCATCCTTTCTAAGGTGGGTAAAATGAGGACCCAGATTGTGGGGGCAATAAGCTGACTTTGTATAAATATACAAAAGTATGAAGGCTATTGCTTAACGCACTGTAAGCCGCCCTGAGTCTCCGGAGAAGGGCGGCATATAAATCAAATAAAAATAAAAATAAAAAAATAAATGACCTGTACTGAATGCTTAGGTCTTACAGTCAATTCACCCAACTGTTCGTTTTTCAGAAACTGGAATTCCGTTACGGGTTGGATTCGCAGGCATCAGATTTCCATGAAAGAGGTGAAGAGAATCTCTTCCACCTCTTTGTGATCCAGTGCACATGATTCCACGAGAATTGCCTTTCCATAACAGCCACTTTGAATCCAGGACTTGCAAAATTGTTAGCATTTCTGCCATCGGTGGGTTATTGCCAGTGGTGGGATTCAAGTAATTTAACAACCGGTTCTCTGTCCTAATGATTTCTTCCAACAACCAGTTCACCAAACTGCTCAGAAAGTTAACAACCGGTTCTCCCGAAATGGTGCGAACCGGCTGAATCCCACCACTGGTTATTGCCCTTTAAGAAGCTGCCTATATAAGGGAGGCCATTAGAGGACGTCTGTCTATCTCCTGGTGTATTTCTCTCCTCGTCACGTGTTTCTGCATTGTAGTTCTCTGTGTAGAGTTGAAGAAGAATGATTGCTTGCCTGGCTTTGCTTAGCACGTATATGTATATATACTGTATATAACTTGTATATAAACCACAGTTTGGAAGGACAAAACTTCTGTGTGTTGTGTTTTGCTCCTGGGTTGTCTCAAAATAGTAGTCACGCTCAGGGGTGAAATCCAGCAGGTTCTGACAGGTTCTGGCGAACCGGTAGCGGAAATTTTGAGTCGTTCGGAGAACCAGCAAATACCACCTCTGGCTGGCCCCCGTGCGGGATGGGAATGGGGATTTTGCAGTATCCTTTCCCTGGAGTGGGGTGGGAATGGGGATTTTGCAGTATCCTTCCCTTGGAGTGGGGTGGAAATGGAGATTTCTCAGTATCCTTCTCCCAGGAGTGGGGAGAGAATGGGGATTTTGCAGTATCCTTCCCTTGGAGTGGGGTGGGAATGGAGATTTTGCAGTATCCTTCCCCTGCCATGCCCACCAAGCCACACCCACCAAACCATGCCAAACTCACCAAGCTATGCCCATATAACCAGTAGTAAAAAAATTTGAATCCCACCACTGATATAAACCACTGTTAATTGTCTTAAGTCTCTGCGTGCTGTGTTTTGCTCCTGGGTCGTCTCCTAAGAGTAGTCAAGCTGCAAACGCTCCGACAAAGTTGGAGCTTCTGGATGATTAGGTGATCTGAGTGACCTTTCAGTAAAAAGTCTTCAGTGGGAGACCTCTTTCTTTCTTCCAGCTGTTCTCAGCTGAATCTTTTAGTTCAAAAGCAGAGCGTTATACGAAGGAACCCGTTAATGTTCCTGTTGTCACCACCATTAAATTCTTGCGATGATACCGGGAGCATTTTCTGTGCTTGTCCAAACAAAGTATCACATCTCAGTGGTAGACCAAGTGCTTTGCATGTGGAAGATTCCTGAAATCCTGCAGAGAGCTGCTGCTTGTCTGTATAAATAATCCTGAGCTCGGTCGATAAATAACCTGACACTGAATATAACAAATTCTCCTCTCCTTACAGCCTTGCAGACAGGCAGATTAACAGAGTTGGAAGGGACATCGTAGTTCATCTAGTCCAACCTGCCGCCCAAACAGGAGACCCATTTCCAGCAAAGGACAGTCCAATCTCTTCTTGAAAGCCTCCAGTGATGAAACTTCCCACAACTTCTGAGAGCAGCACCACAGCTCAGGTTTTCATTTCGTTTTGTTTTTACGATAGGAAAACCACCGCCAAAGCCAGTCCCTTCAACCACCTGGTTGGTTTTACATCCTGAAGGCGAGAGATATTTCGGTCCTGCCCACCTTGGTGACATCGTTGTATCGCTGCCCACGCGCACCCTGCAGCTTAGCAATGGCACTTCGACTTATATACCGCTTCATAGTGCTTTTACAGCCCTCTCTAAGCAGTTTACAGAATCAGCATATTTGCCCCGAACAATCTGGGTCCTTATTTTACGCACCTCGGGAGGATAGAAAGCCGAGTCCAATCTTGAGCCTGGTGAGATTTGAACTGCCGAACTGTCAGCTAAAGTAGCCTGCAGTACTGCACTCTAACCACTGCGCCACCGCGGCTCTCAAGAGACACAAGGTAGCCAAAGCTGCTTTCTTTCCCCCTAGAAAGATTGCACATCAACCCGGATGCACGGTTGCAATCCATCACGGGGGTGGACCCTCCTAAAAATAGGCCCTCCCCTGGCTAGCAATTGCAAAAATAATTTCCTGTTTGCAGTCTGACTCCCTCTCTCTTTTTTTTCCCCCCAGTGTCAGTCTTCTGTCAAACAAATAAACGCGGCATCACGTCTTTTATTAAATAATTACCCCCCCCCCCCAAAAAAAGAGAGAGAAGCTTTTATGGAAACCAGATGGTGGAAGACAACAGCCTTGGTCTATTGCCACATCCAGAGTTGTGCAGAGTTGTGCTGGGGTAACATAACCTGTCTGGCCCCTTGATCCCAGATCCATTTCAAAACCCGTTCCCTTTCTCGACGGAGTCTCCTTAGATTCCAGCATCTTAAATTAGCAGATGCAAAATATGTTTAGTCTGTAGCCAAGCAAAATCCGCTGCTTTCACAACATATGGATTATCTGTGCCTCTCTCTCTCTCTCTGTATGTGTGTGTTACAAACAGAATGTATAGGAATTCCATATTGTTGAGCTTTCTTGGATGAACATCTAGGCACACGGAAATAAATCAATATATTTGACAAACACCGGGTTTTTTTTTTGAAGGCATAACAGGTTTATTCCTCCAAGGATGTCTTTTTTTGGTGGGGGGTAATGAACCACACACACACACACACACACCCCTCAGTTTAACTCACATACAGCTAATTTTCCAAAACACTGTATTTCTGGCCAATCTTGATTTGCATAATTGCATAATTATGCATAATTGCATAATTGCAATCTTGCATAATTGTTTTTTGCTTTTCATTTTTGTTAGCTCCCTAGAGAATTGCCACGATGGAGGTGAAATAAAGGCAGTTAATGGTCCCCAATCTTCCCTACTGAATGTTGTTGTCCAAGCAATTAAATGACCTCTAGCAGTCTGATGCCCAAGAGCCGCGGTGGCGCAGTGGGTAGAATGCGGTACTGCAGGCTACTTCCGCTGACTGCCGGCTGCCTGCAATTTGGCAGTTCGAATCTCACCAGGCACAAGGTTGGACTCAGTCTTCCATCCTAGGGAGGTCGGTAAAACGAGGACCCAGATTGTTGGGGGCAAGAGGCTGACTCTGTAAACTGCTTAGAGAAGGCTGTAAAAGCACTGTGAAGCGGTATATAAATCTAAGTGCTATTTCTAAAGAAGGAAGAGGAAGAGGAAGAGGAAGAGGAAGAGGAAGAGGAAGGAAGGAGTGGTGGCACAGTAGTTAGAATGCAGTATTGCAGGCTAACTCTGCCAACTGCCAGCAGTTTGATCCTGACCAATTCAAGGTTGACTCAGCCTTCCATCCTTCTGAAATTGGTAAAATGAGGACCCAGACTGTTGGGGGCAAGATGCTGATTCTATAAACTGCTTAGAGAGGCTGTGAAGCACTGTGAAGCGGTATATAAGTCTAAGTGCTACAGCTATTGTATTCTCGTTGGCAGAAAGAGGACTATTTAACTCTATGGACCTGGTGGGAAATTTTCCAAAGGCCAAACTACCAGAAGAGGAGAGCCGAGAAGAGCAACATGGATGATCAGGGGATCAGAGGCTAAAACACACAAACGGTTGCAGGAATTGGATGTGTCTAGTTTAGTGAGAAGAAGGACTAGGGGTGACATAATAGCAGTGTCCCAATATCTCAGGGGCTGCCACAAAGAAGAGGGAGTCAACCAATTCTCCAAAGCACCTGAAGGCAGAACAAGAAGAAATGGATGAAAACTTATCAAAGAGAGAAGCAACCTAGAAATAAGGAGAAATTTCCTGACAGTTAGAACAATTAATCAGTGGAACAACTTGCCTCCAGAAGTTGTGAATGCTCCATCACCGGAGGTTTTTAAGAAGAGATTGGATAACCATTTGTTTAAAATAGGGTCTCCTGCCTCAGTTGGCGGTTGGACTACAAGACCTCCAAGGACCCTTCCAACTCTGTTATTCTGTTATTCAGAATGAGCGTCTTAAAGACAAATGGCAGTAAAGCATCATTCTTTCTCGCTTCTACTATTGTAGCCTCGCTACCGCTTTTTAAATTCTCTCCCTCCTCAGCTCTTGGCTCATAAAAGAGGGGCTGTAAATAATAATAACACCATCACAGCAATAATTCTAGCAGGGAGCTCCTGCTTAATTTTTTTTTTTTTTTTTTTGGGTGGGCCAACTTTTATTTATAGCCCGTGATTTGTTCCAAGTTCTTTCAAATCTTTACTCCCTATTTCCCGGCAGTAATCTTTACCCTAATCCTCAATTAAATCTTGGGCCTGCTAGCTAATTATCCAATCTCTTCATTAGGTCAATACTTTTTTTTCCCATGGCATAAAGTACATTTGGTGATTTATCGCTATCAATACGCCGGTATATACATCTTAGCAGATTTTCTCTTTTGGTCCAGTCCAGGGGTGAAAGGCTCCCGGTTCGGACCGAATTGGATGATCCGGTAGCAATTGTGGCAGGTGGTTCGGAGAACCGGTAGCGATGGCAGCGTGAGGCTCCGCCCACTCACCTGGGTATCATTACTTCCTGGTAATTTTGTTAAGAAGAGCCTGGAGAGCCTCTTGTTTGAAATGGTTCTCCTGCCCAAGCAGGAGATTGGACCAGAGAGAGGCTGCTGAGGGGTCCACAGGGGTTCGGGAGAACCTCTAGCTAAGATTCTGCGCAGTTCGGAGAACTCCCAAATCCCATTCCTGGTTGGCCCTGCCCATCCCGCCTCTCTCCTCCCAGGAGTCTCCAAGTGGCCCATTTTGGATACAGGTAAGTGCAAGTGAAGGTAAGGCTCAGGGAGGGTGAAAAACGGGTCTACCGGAAGTCCGTTTCTGGCCTCCAGAGGGCCTCCGGAGCCTGGGGAGGCCGTTTTCACCCTCCCAGAGCCTCAAGGAAAGCCTCTGGAGCCTGGGGAGGGCAAAAACACCCTCCCCCCATGGTGCAGGAGGCCGACTCGGCCACGCCCACCCAGCAACCAGGCAGAGAACCCCTTGCTAAAATTTTTGAAGCTCACCCCTGCGTACAATGGGTGAGTTTCTGTTTCAGCCTCTGGAGTAGTGCCTTTCCTCTGGTCTGGTTTGAAACCTCTGGGCAAACCTCTGGTTTTCTTCTGCTTCGTCAATCCATTTTTTCCCCCCGTAGGGTTTATTGAGACATTTCCACAGCGGCGGAAACTCTCCTTCAAAAGGATTCTTCTTTCTTCTTTAATAAGACTCCTTCCCTCCAAGGCAACTGCGTTTGTTACCCTTACAACAAAATGTTTAATGATCATTCTTCCTTCCTGTGCTCAAACCTTACACCAGCCCAAAGTTCAGAGGAGGAGAGGGAAGGAGGAGGGAGAGGGGGAAGGAGAGGGAGAGGGAGAAAAGGAAAAAGAGGAAGAGGTTGTGGAGGAAGAGGAGGAGGAGGAGAGGGAAAGGGAAAAAGAGAGGCTGAGGGAAAAGAGGAAGGAATGAAAAGGAAGGAGAGGGAGAGGGAGAAGAGGAGGAGGAGGAGGAGGAAAAGGAGAGGGAAAGGTAGCGGGAGAAGAGGAAGAAGAAGAGGAGAAGGAAGGAGGAGAGGGGGAGGGAGAAAAGGAAAAAGATGAAGAGGTAGTGGAGGAGGAGAGGGAAAGGGAAAGGAGAGGCAGAGGGAAAAGAGGAAGGAAAGGAAGAAGAGGAGGAAGAGAAGGAAGGAGAAGGTGAGGGAGAGGGAGAAGAGGAGGAGGAGGATGAGAGGGAGAGGCAGAGGGAGAAGAGGAAAAAGAAGAAGAGGAGGAGGAGGAGGAAGGAGAGGGAGAGGGACAAGAGGAAGAAAAGGAGGAGGAGGAAGGGAGGAAAAGGAAGAGAAAGGCTGGAGGAGGAGGAGGAGGAGAAGAAGAAGGAATGAATGAATAAATGAAGGAAGGAAGGAAGGAAGGAATAAATAAATAAATAAATAAATAAATAAATAAATCACTACATTCTGCCTGCCTGCTGGCAATTCTGCCTTCATTAATTAACAATGATGCCTCTTAAAGCCCGAGAAAGAGTTTGATCTCGGCACTGAAGAAAACAGTGCGCAGCGCATGTTGAAACCACCCAATGTTGGATTGAAGGCCACTTTGCCTACTGTGCAACCTTTAATGATCAAGGCCTCCTTTTAAATGATGGATTACACAGGTGGGGAGAGCAGGGGAGGAATTAGAAGGGAAAAGAGGGACACAAAGTCTATTTTTCCCTTTTTATTTTAAAAGTGCTCAGATTGTAATGGCAAGGTGGTTTTTTTCCCCTCTCCTCCTCCTTTTCGGGTATCTATTTAAAAAACAAACAAACTATGGTTGATATGTCACCTTTTGCCTTCCCAAATTCTTTGTCTCCCTTTCTTTTTCATCAGCCCTGCCAACACACACAGACACACACGGGTTTAAATCCAGGAATCTCCACAGTACAACCTGAAACGCAGAGGTGTGAACTGAAGCCTCAGCCACCGAGGAAGTGGTAGAGATCAGCAAAACATTTCCCTGCCATGTCGCTTTAAGAATCGAGACGGAAACACCTTAAATGAACTCAACAGCAGACAGATTCTCCTACCCCCCCCCCCACCTTCTTCCCCCTTCCCCCCCCCACTTTAAATGCCTTGGCCCTCCTTGCTTTGCGGCTCTTTGTGATGTAATTTTTCAGGTGTCCAGTTTGCTAGATGAGGATTGGAACGAGGCTTGTTGCTAGGACGTTGGTGGCAAAGGCAGACTTTATTGGTTCCTTGGAAGAGCCAATCCCCGGGCAGAAGTTGGAACCGAAATGAGCTGGAGAAAAGCTGGCTGCTTCTCACACTTCATGCAATTGAAATGGGATAGATAGATAGATAGATAGATGGATGGATGGATGGATGGATGGATGGATGGATAGATAGGCAAGCAGGCAGGCAGGCAGGCAGAGCGAGAGAGAGAGAGATGATAGAGAGAGAGAAGGAGAGAGAGAGACATAGACAGACAGACGAGAGAGAGAGAGAGAGAGAGAGAGAGCCATAGACAGACGATAGATAGATAGATAGATAGATAGATAGATAGATAGATAGATAGACAGGCAGGCAGGCAGGCAGCCAGATGATAGATATGAGAGAGAGAGAGAGAAAGAGAGAGAAAGAGAGCCATAGACAGATAG
>WNWU01000071.1:16663-28162 GCA_012654045.1 Ptyas mucosa
TAGATAGATAGATAGATAGATAGATAGATAGATAGATAGACAGACAGACAGTCAGGCAGACAGATGATAGACAGATATGAGAGAGAGAGAGAGAAAGAGAGCCATAGACAGATAAGAGAGATGATAGAGAGAGAGAGAAAGAAAGAGAGCCATAGATGATAGATAGATAGATAGACAGATGATAGACAGATATGAGAGAGAGAGAGAAAGAAAGAGAGCCATAGACGATAGATAGATCGATAGACAGACAGACAGACAATAGACAGATGATAGAGAGAGAGACATAGACAGACAGACGATGATAGATATGATTGATAATGATAGATACAGAGATGATATATAGCGAGATGATGATGAAGAAGGTAGATTGAGAAAGAGAGAGAGAGATAAGATAGATATAGAGAAATGATAGAGGGATGGTACCTATAGATGATGAAGAAGATAGACTGATAATAGATAAATAGACAGACAGACAGACAGGTAGGGAGGCAGGTAGAGAGATGATAGAAGATAGAGACACACAGAGAGATACAGGTGATTATAGAGAGATAAAGATGATTCATGAGAGAGATGATCAAGCGATAGATATTGTAGATAGATGAGAGAGATAAATAGAGAGACATAGGGAGAGACACACACAGAAAGAAAGATACAGAAGTCAGACATTTAAAAAAATCTCACCCAATGCCAATGAATGATAACAAAAGTCACCCAAAAAAACCCTTACAATATAATCTGTCGAAGTACAGAGGAACAAAGGCCAAGAAAGACTACACAGCATAGAGCTTTGTATATAAATTATTTATTTATATATATATATATATATATATATATATATATATATATATATATATATATATATATATATATCTTCCTCTCGCTCGGTATCGTAAATTACTTCTCCACTGTCTGTCCTCTATTTTTCATTCTTTCCCCCTCTTTTAAAATTCTTGCTGGGCAAATCATTGAAAGGACCAGCAAGTCGCCATGACGGCTAAAATCTCTTGGCTCGCATTTGGAAGGCTTCCCTTTTCTATTGGTGCCTGCAAATCCAGAGAGAGAGGAGAGAAAAGGAATTTGAGGGAGGAGTGGTTAACTCCAGTGTTGCCGTCAATTATGCTTTTTAACAATAGAAAGGGAAGTTATTAAATACTTGGATAGTTATCATCTTAATTGTGTTAAAATAGGTCCATATTAAATTAAGGCTTTTTTTGTTTCTTTTTCCCTTTCCCCAGTGGTAGGAGTGACTATCCTAGGAATGCCACACCAATGCCAGAAATAGCCTTTGATCTGAAAAAAAATTGGCATATTCTTTGCTAAACCACAGCTTTGATGGAGCTGTTTGATACATTCCTTTTTTCTCTGGTTCTGAAACTAGCCATTTTATTTATTTTATTTTATTTTATTTTATTTTATTTTATTTATTTTATATATTTTATTTTATTTTATTTATTTTATTTATTTTTTTATTTATTTTATTTTATTTTTTATTTTATTATTTTATAATTTAATTTAATTTAATTTAATTTAATTTATGTATGTATGTATGTATGTATGTATGTATTTATGTGTGTGGGAATGGGGATTTTGCAGTTTCCTTCCCCTGGAGTGGAGTGGGAATGGAGATTTTGCAATATCACTCTCCTGGAGTGGGGAGGGAATGGGGATTTTGCAGTATCCTTCTCCTGGAGTGGGGTGGGAATGGAGATTTTGCAGTATCCTTCCCCTGCCATGCTCACCAAGCCACGCCCACAGAACCGGTAGTAAAAAAAATTGGATTTCACCACTGCTTAGGACCGCTCCTCGCATAACAACCGTTGCAACATTCCCACGGTCCTGTGATCAAAAATTCGGGCTCTGGGCAATCGGCACAGACTTATTGATTTATTAAAGACCATGTGATTCATTTAAACAACTGCCGTGAACCGCTCAAGAACTGTCCCCCCCCAAAAAAAGTCGTAAAATGGGACACCCCCTCCCTTAACACCTGCCTTGCTTAGCAACGCAAAGGGCGGTCCTTACGTCGAGGACAACCTGTATTCTGGTGGGTTGTTGTCACGCTTAACTCTTGGGCCGAAAGGTTTACTGAAAGCATTTTGTTTCTCAAAGCCCATTCAAGCTGCAGTGTAATATATCCGAGTTCCCTTTATTTCATTTTTTTTCGGCAACCGATGTACAAAAGTTCCTTTCTGTTGTCTTGCTCTCATAGCAATGAAAGGGGAAATTTTTAGCATCACTTGGCCTAGTTAAAAGCCAGCCTTGAGAGCTACACTGGGGTTCATACAAATCCGAGAGTCGGATTACTTGGGTGGATTTTAGCCAAAGAAGTGTGTTCCTTCGTGTAACTGGAGCACAGCCTGAAGCCACAAGCAGTTGAATTATTTTATGACACCCTTCCCTTCTACTAACAGAAGTTGCAATGCTCTCTGGTAGGACATTTATCAGGCTTGGTCCAAGACGGGGCTTCAAGACTACGGAAAATCTTCCTTTTTCAGGGGCTGGAAGGATAATTTAAACAATGATTGTGTTGGTTGGCTGCCAGCTAGAGAAACCATCGCAACACATCCCTGCAATCTTACAATTAACAGACAATTTGTTTGGTGGAGACAGAAAATGGAGGTTGTACGAGACTAAAGCAGGGGATGAAATCCAGCAGGTTCTGACAGGTTCTGGAGAACCAGTAGCGGAAGTTTTGAGCAGTTCTGGAGAACCGGTAGCGGAAATTTTGAGCAGTTTAGAGAATGGGTAGCGGAAGTTTTGAGTAGTTAGGAGAACCGGTAGCGGAAATTTTGAGTAGTTAGGAGAACCAGTAGCGGAAATTTTGAGCAGTTCTGGAGAAACGGTAGTGGAAATTTTGAGTAGTTAGGAGAACTGGCAGCAAAAATTTTGAGCAGTTCGGAGAACCGGTAGCGGAAATTTTAAGTAGTTAGGAGAACCAGTAGCGGAAATTTTGAGTAGTTAGGAGAACCGGCAAATACCAACTCTGGCTGGCCCCAGAGTGAGGTGGAAATGGAGATTTTACAATATCCTCCCCCCAGGAGTGTGGAAGGAATGGGGATTTTGCAGCATATTTCCCCCAGGAGTGGGGTGGGAATGGAGATTTTGCAGTATCCTTCCCCTGGAGTGGGGTGGGAATGGGGATTTTTGCCTGCCACGCCCACCAAGCCACATCACCCCCAGTGATGTGTTAAAACCAGGAAGTATCGACACCAGGGCAGGTGGGCGGAGCCTCACACCACGATCGCTACCAGTTCTCCAAACCACCCACCATGATCGCTACCGGATTGGGCGATCCGGTCCAAACTGGGAGCATTTCACCCTTCATTGTAGACTGGACTGACTGAAAGCAACTGAGATCTCACGATGGGAGGTAGAATTGAACCTTGGTCTTACACCACCCCTGGCTAAAATAGCAAGTCTTTCACCTCCTACTTATCTTGTGTCCCCATCACCCACCAAAGCTCCCCCCCCATAATGCTGACCCTCCTACAACTCAAGTAAAGACCCCGTGGAATAGCTAGTGTGGGTCCAGATAGCAGAGATAGCTGGGTCTAATCCTTTTAAAGCTTACCCAGAGTTAAGAAACCTAAACTGAAGTGGTGAAGGATCAAGAGAAGCAACCGAGACGTCAAGGAGAATCAACAAATAAGTCCTATAATAAAGAGCGAAAGGATGACAATGTTCCAAGCCCTTGAACCAATTAAATAGAATTCACACCTTTTCCTTGCATTTACAGATGTCTTAAGACCTCTCGCACTACGGAACAGCAGTTGCACAGGTGACGAAAAATCACGGCAATGTCGAAGACTACAGGGCGTTAGAAGACCCCAAAATGGGGGCATTTAGAGAAACAAGATGTTTATTGGCAGCTTTGGAAGAGGGGTGTTCAGAAGACCACAAACCGGGAAATGACCGAGGTCATTGATGACAAATTTTTATTCCAAGCCGTTATTATAGTTTATTGAAACTGAAGATGGTGCGGTTTGGATATGAACGGAGCACTACACGATTCCATTACTGCTTCTAAGAAAGTTACAGCACTGTTAACTTTTAACTGAAGCAGAACGTCTTCTACCCAGAGTTGGAAAACTCAAGAGTTAGATCTTACCTTCCCTATGAGGAAGTTGCATCACATTCTCAGAGACTCTTCCCATCCTGCTTACCATCTTTTTGGACTGTTGCCTTCTGGCAGAAGATACAGAACGATTAAACCTCGGACCACACGTCTTCTGAATAGTTTTTATCCCAGACCTATAATTGTACTCAACAATGAACTAAAGGGCCACCATCGGTGAGCTGTTGGACAGCATTACTTGGTCTGTTGTGTGGGTGTTTGGGCAGTTTAGGGGTGGGGAATTTGTGGTGGGTGGGAGTGTGTTTGAGGATTGTTATGTGTGTTGAACCTGGTCTTTGGGTGTTAAGTGAATTTCGTTGTATGGGTATACTGTGTTTACATGTACAATGACAATAAACTTTATTTATTTACTTGCTTGTACAGATCAAAGCAGGAACAAGAAGGGCTGCGTGTCCTACAACATAATTATTCATGTTGTGCTATATAAGGTGTGTCCATTGGCTTTGTGTTGCACAGGAAGTCAACCTTTCTGTGCGTATGATGAATTTAACAGAGGCTTAAATATGATTGCTAAGTATTTGCACAACTAGCTTGGTTAGGACCTGGTCTTTGGGTGTTAAGTGAATTTTGCTGTATGGGTACACTGTGTATACACGTACAATGACAATAAAGTTGTTGTTGTTGTTATTATTATTATTACCTAACCCTTATGGCCTGGAACCAGGTTATTTGAAGGACCGTCTTTTCCCAGTCACATCTACTTAAATCCACAGTGTGTGGAGGCAAGAGATGTTTTGGGTCCCGCCCACTCTCCTAAGGATCCCTTTGGATCGCTTCCCCTAAGACTTCCTGGTTGGACCAAGAAGAAGGGCCTTCTCTGTGATGGCCTCCTTCCTGTGGAACATCATCCCTGCAGAGATAGGATTGGCCCCCAGTTTGACACTGTTTTGGAAGACCCTGAAGACATGGCTTTGCCAGTGGACCTGGGAAGACCAGGGGGTATGGAACAGGGTGAAATCCAGCAGGTTCTGACAGGTTCTGGAGAACTGGTAGCGGAAATTTTGAGTAGTTCGGAGAATCGGCAAATACCACCTCTGGCTGGCCCCAGAGTGGGCTGGGAATGGAGATTTTGCAATATCCTTCCCCCAGGAGTGGGGAGGGAATGGGGATTTTGCAGTATCCTTCCCAGTGGTGGGTTGCCCCGGGTTCGGACTGGTTCGCAAAAAACGGTAGTAAAACCATGGGAGGCTCTGCCCACCACCCCGAATGTCGTCCTAGGCGAACTGCGCATGCGCAGAAGCTTGGAGCGTATGCGTGAGATCCCGTTGCGAACCGGTAATAAAGGTAAGTAAAACCCATCCCGATCCTTCCCCTGCCACGCCCACCGAGCCACACCACGCCCACCAAGCCACACCCACAGAAACGGTTGTAAAAAATTTGAAATTCCACCACTGGTATAAAACCCATCAGGTGGCTGATTTGATTGTTGTCATTTTTTTAAAAAAAATTGATTTATATGCCGCCCTTCTCCGGAGACTCAGGGCGGCTTACAATGCGTTAAGCAATAGCCTTCATACTTTTGTATATTTTATACAAAGTCAGCTTATTGCCCCCTCATTTTACCCATCTTAGAAAGGATGGAAGGCTGAGTCGACCTTGAACCTGGTTAGAATTGAACTCGCAGTAATTGCAGGCAGCTGGATGTTAAATGCTGCCTTAGTAGGAAGTATTAGCCTCCTATGCCACTCAGGCTCCTAAGTCATGAGGAAGAGTGGGGCTCATTGGGTTTTTTACTGGGGTTTTATCTTTGTAAGCTGCCCAAGGTCACCGTGAGTTGGGTGGCCATATACATTTTCTTAGTAAATAAATGAATGAATAAATAGTCCATCCACCAGATACTTTTCCCGTTTCCTTAAAGTGCATTGGCTTTCAAATTCCTACAGCATCCACCTACCGCATCCAGGGCCCAGATATTCAGAGCAAAGCCCCAACTTCACCACTTTAAAGAAGATACGTTGCCGAGTTGATACACCTTGCCTGGAACGGAAGAGTCCCGTGTTGAGCATGCATGCTGTTTTAATTGCTGAAAAACAGTGCAATCAACTTAACAAAATGACCCAAATTAATCGGCCAGCAAATTTCTTTGAAACAACAATGTGGGTTGCTTCCTTTTGTTTTGATTTTTTTTCCCCCTAAATGCAAATTCTGAGCAGATGGCGTCTGCCAGTTTTATTTTAAAACAAAGGCATTTCCTTCTGGATAACCGAATACGAGGAATGCCTAGAACAAAACTGAAACCGAAGCATGCTTGCTGAGGTCAAAAATATTGCCTTGCGTGAACTAAATGTTATTTCAGTCCTAGGTGTTTCATCTTCCACTGACTGCCTTATCCATTCACCCTCCCATCCATTCCATCCATCTACGTACCCATCCTTCCATCCCATCCACCCACCCTTCCATCCATCCCATTCACCCACCCATCCTTCCATCCCATCCACCCATCCTTTCATCCTTCCATCCCATCCACCTACCCTCCCATCCATCCACCCACCCACCCTTTCATCCATCCATCCATCCATCCACATATCCTTCCATCCATCCATCCATCCATCCACCCACACACTCACCCATCCTTCCATCCATCCATCCATCCATCCATCCATCCCATCCATCCATCCATCCCATCCACCCATATCCTTCCATCCATCCATCCATCCATCCATCCATCCATCCACCCACACACACACACACTCACCCATCCTTCCTTCCATCCATCCATCCATCCCAATCTGTTATGATCCTGGGCAGCGTACAAAATACACTGTACAGTCTCAATAAAAACACCTCAAATCAGAAGAACCAACAACCATTTAGAAAAGCCAAATCATCTCACAATGAGTCCTTCCACCCACTCGAACTCAGACCTGGGGATAGAGCCAGATTCCCGCGGCTTCTTTAAACAGAGCCAGAGTGAAAGCTATTACGAATCTTGGGGAAGGGGGATGGGAAATTATGTCTCAGGAGACAGGGACCATTTCTGAGAAGTCCCCTTTCCTGAGGCCCACCAAATGACATTGTTGAATCATTTGGACCTGGACCAACTTCATCATATCATAACAGGTAAAGGTTCCCCCACACATGTGTGCTAGTCGTTTCCAGCTCTAGGGGGCAGTGCTCATCTCCATTTCTAAGCCAAAGAGACGACGATGTCCGAAGACGTCTCCGTGGTCATGTGGCCAGCATGACTCAATGCCGAAGGCACACGGAACGCTGTTACCTTCCCAGCAAAGGTGGTCCCTATTTTTCTACTTGCATTTTTTACCTGCTTTCGAACTGCTAGGTTGGCAGAAGCTGGGACATGTAACGGGAGCTCACTCCCTTATGCGGCACTAGGGATTTGAACCGCTGAACTGCCGACCTTCTAATCAGACAAGCTCAACGTCTTAGCCACTGCGCCACCATGTCCCTTCATCATATCATATGGGCCAGCAATTAAGTATGCTTAGTCTAATGAAGGGAAGGCTTAGGGGAGGCCATCTTCCAATATTTGGAAGGGCTGCGACAGGGAAGAGGGTGTTGATTTATTCTCCAGAGCGCCTCAGGGCAGGACAAAAAGCAACTGGTGGAAGCTGGTCAGAGGTAGATCCAACCTGGAAAACAAGGAGAAATTTCAGATCACTTTGTCAGTGGAAGAGCTCGTCTCCTGGAGGTCTGGGTGCTCCATCACTGGAGGTTTTCAAGAAGAGACTCAATAACCATTTGTCCTCTTCCAGCCCGATGATTCTAGATGAAAACTGCAGGGGATAGGCGGTGCTTCAGGAAACCAGGCCTTTGCTGCTGTATATATCAAGGTGGGGTCCAACTCAATGCAGGTGGTTGGCTTAAACTATGTCAGGGGTCTACAATCTTAAACACTCAAAGAGCCATTTGGACCCGTTTCCCACAGAAAACACCGGGAGACACAAAACTCTTCCCAAGCCTGACTATTTTTTGAGCGGCCACAAAACTAGCATATGTAGTTGAATTAAACGTTATGTTTTCTTCTGAAACTTTTATTTTCTTGGATTTATCCATGGTGGGCCTACTGGTGGTTGTAAAGCCCAATAAATTGGGTGCCGACGGGTGTCACACATTGGTGGTTGTGATGCATAGTTTGAATGACAGGGAGCCGCAGCAGAGGGGTGAAAGAGCCACATGCAGCTCCAGAGCCACAGGTTGCTGACTCCTGAGCTATACAAACGGAGTCATTCACATCCATCTATCTCAGGGGCTGCCCCAAAGAAGAGGCAGTCAAGCTATTCTCCAAAGCACCCGAGGGCAGGATAAGAAGCAATGGGTGGAAACTGATCAAGGAGAGAAGCAACTTAGAACTAAGGAGAAATTTCCTGATAGTTAAAACAATTAATCAGTGGAACAACTTGCCTCCAGAAGTTGTGAATTCTCCAACACTGGAGATTTTTAAGATGTTGGATAACCATTTGTCTGAAGTGGTGTAGGGTTTCATGCCTGGGCAGGGGGTTGGACTAGAAGACCTCCAAGGTCCCTTCCAACTCTGTTATTCTATTCTATCTTTAGTTCTCTCACAATGGAGAAGAAATCACGAAGAAAAATATTGCAGTGAGTTATAGCTACAAAGTTTGAAAAAAACACTGTTCTACTGTAAGCCCATTTTAAGCATGAGGAGCTGTTCATGTGCCCTTATGGCCCAGAATGCATTAGTTTGACAAGGATGCCAAGAAATACTAGAATTTTTCTGGCGTTATTTTGCACATCGTTTGCAGAGACCATTTTAAACACGGATTATAAATCACCGGATTTTTTTTTTCTCCCTTTCAAAACCATCTTTGGTATTCGATCACTTTGTAAGACTGTCAGATCAGAGATCCTTTCGCTTCAATCTCCCCTACTTTATATTATCCGGACACTTTCAGAAATCCAGCGATAACTTGTTGATTAGATAAAATGTAAAAGTGTTACAGAAAGGGCTCAAATGATGCCCCAACGAACCCCGCGATGTTTAAAATCTGGTTAGGAGGGAAGAGAATGGTTTTTCCTGCTGCAACCGTACCGTCAATATATCGCGAAGACGCGACGCGGCAAAAACCCGAGGATCTCTTTGTGATTGCAAGGTGTCTCTTCTAGCATCATTGTCCTTCTCCTTTGACTTGGTAATTCTAATCTTCAAAGAGAAATCAAGACTTGGGCATCGCGGTCCAATATGTATATTCAGTTCCAGTCTGGTAATATTCCTTCCACAAAAGTTCCATTGTTAATGTCAACTTGAGTGCTCCAAAGGCTAACAGCTGTCAAAATGTGAATAGAAGATCTTTGGCTCTTTAAGAACTCGGTCTCTCGTTTTGGCGAGTATCATTAAATAATAATAATAATATTTTTTTTTAAAAAAAAGCTGTATTCTTATGCCGGCTTCATTCAGATTGGGTTGGGTTAAACAAAATATTACAATAGCGAAGAACTCATCTGGAACAAATAATTTTTGGGAGCCACCCAAAGCATTATCCAGTGTCTTGAATTTGCAGAGGGAGCAAAGCCTGGGCTGCCCCCTGGTGTATTCTGGTGGTACTGCAAAGTTTTGAAATGTTTTAATAATCCATATTTTGCTTGGTCGGCAGTTTAAGCAAATCCGCGAAAGCTCTCTCTCTCCCACCCCCCCCCCTTTCTCAAGAGTTGATATCTCAATCCTTTATCTTGCCTTTATTTATTTTTCACAAGCAGCTTTTTAATTTTTTTTAAAAAATTGGAAATGCTACATACGCGAAATGGAAACCCAACCAAAGACTGTTCCAAAGGGTGCCAATTTCCCCAGTTTTGCACATTTCGAGAGTTTTTACACTAGATAAGAAAGCATTGTGATATTACGTTGGGTTTCTTGGCTGCAAAGTAGCTTGTTCGAAACACAGCTTGGGTTTTTTTTGAAAAACAGAGGGGATTGTGGCTTTGTTCTCAAGGATGATGTCTCATATTTTTTTTTATTACGGCCAAGATGGACTGCACTGGTTTTTTTAAAAAAATAATGAAATATGTATATCCATATTAAATGAAGGTAGATTTTGTATTAGATCCACATCTCAATGATACTTCATCGTTTAAATCAGGGGTCTCCAACCTTGGCAACTTTAAACCTGGTGGACTTCAAGTCCCACAATTCCCCAGGCAGCTTTGCAACGCTGCTGGGGAATTCTGGGAGTTGAAGTCCTCCAGGCTTAAAGTTGCCAAGGTTGGAGACCCCTGGTTTAAATCACTTGAATGACTTAAACTACACACAAATCTAGATTTATTCATATGCAAGGAATACTAACAATAGCACAATACGCAGTATTGATTTCTGCCTTTAATAGCTCGGTTTATTTATTTATTTTTTGCAGTAGAGAAGGAGGAGAATTGAAGGAAAAGGAGCCACAGATAGAGCAGGATAAAACGGTTCCCCTCGCATATATGTGCTAGTCGTTCCCGACTCTAGGGGGCGGTGCTCATCTCCGTTTCAAAGCCGAAGAACCAGCGCTGTCCGAAGACGTCTCCGTGGTCATGTGGCCGGCATGACTCAACGCCAAAGGCACACAGAACGCTGTTCCCTTCCCACCAAAGGTGGTCCCTGTTTTTCTACTTGCATTTTTTTATGTGCTTTCGAACTGCTAGGTTGGCAGAAGCTGGGACAAGTCACGGGAGCTCACCCCGTTACGCGGCGCTAGGGATTCGAACTGCTGCACTGCCGACCTTTCAACCGAGAAGCTCAGCGTCTTAGCCATTGCGCCGCCGCGTCCCTATAGATAGACAGACCTAACCAAAACCAAGAGGCAGAAGAAAGCAAATTCATTTCAGGTGGGCTGAATGAAGTAGACCAGCTAGGATTACCACATCTGGGTAACCAATACTGTGATGACCTCATCACTTAGCAAAAAAGAAAGAAAAAAAAGGGGGGAGGGAAGAAGAAAAAAATCCTCCATTTTCTTGCAGCCACCATCCTAACGGTTATCCAGATGTCCGTAGCCCAGAGATGATTGCCTTAAAAGTTAAATCCGAGACTTTTGTGTGCGCTGAGAAGTTGGTCTTCCTAATCTTCAATACCAGGCAGTGTTTTGACTTTAATTAGGAAGCACAAAAGCAAGCCTAAGGCTATTGGCAAGGAGCAAGAGGTGTATCACATCTGCTTTTTGTCATTCCCGGTGGCTTTTTTTCTTTTTCTTTTTGGCTTTTCTTCCTTTGCTTTTTAGCACCACCTGCCGGATTTGGCTGTCAAACTGGCCACTGGCCCAAGGAACACAATACCTCTTGGTCAACTCTGCAAGCATTTTCCCTTTCTAAGGTTAAGCCTTTGTATATGGTCTATTTTCATTTTGGCCGTTTTTGTTAGCCAAGCTATGTTACAATGCTATTCAGCAGAGAGAGAGAGAGAGAGAGAGAGAGAG
>WNWU01000071.1:31143-47027 GCA_012654045.1 Ptyas mucosa
GGGAAAATGGCATGAAAACAGCCCGAAAAACAGCCTTAAAACGGCTCTGAAAAACAGCCTGAAAATGGCCCCAAAACAACTAAAAAGGACCCCAAAACAGGAATGCACACGCCGGCCAGCTGTTCTTCGAGTTTCTAGTGCTCCAGTGTGTGCACATGCATGCACATGCATGTGCATTCCGGTTTGGGCACTCGGTGCTGAAAAGGTTCGCCATCACTGAGATAGGACATTTTCTCCACAAGTTTTAAAGGTGCCAAGGTTGGCGATCCTTTCTTTAGGAAATGAAGGCCCATTGAGAGGGAGCAGAGCCCATCACACCCCTGGGATTTTCTTTTGAGGCTTTTTATAGGTTGGGATTGGGGACTTTGGTGTCCTCTTTCCAAATTGTGATCATCCTGCTTTAGGATGTTCGTTGCTGTTTCTATTGATTTCCAGGATCCATAACTGCAGAAAATCACCAATGTTTGGTCCGAGATGATTCTAGAGAATCCAGAGAAGGGCAGATCCTTGATGCTCTCTGAGCTTGCTTGTTTTCTTGCAGATGTTTCCTTACCCAAACTAGGTTGATGTTTACTATGTAAAAAAGATGTGGAGACTCTAGAAAAAGTGCAGAGGAGAGCAACCAAGAGGATTAGGGGACTGGAGGCGAAAACATATGAAGAACGGTTGCAGGAACTGGGTATGTCTAGTTTGATGAAAAGAAGGACTAGGGGAGGCATGATGGCAATGTCCCAATATCTCAGGGGCTGCCACAAAGAAGAGGGAGTCAAGCTATTCTCCAAAGCACCTGAGGGCAGAACAAGAAGCAATGGGTGGAAACTCATCAAGGAGAGAAGCAACTTAGAACTAAGGAGAAATTTCCTGACAGTTAGAACAATGAATCAGTGGAACAACTGGCCTCCAGATGTTATGAATGCTCCAACACTGGAAGTTTTTAAGAAGATGTTAGTTAACCATTTGTCTGAAGTGGTGTAGGGTTTCCTGCCTAAGCAGGGGGTTGGACTAGAAGACCTCCAAGGTCCCTTCCAACTCTGTTATTCTATTCTATTCTAGCACTGACAATGTTACCTAGTTTGGGTCAGGAAATATCTGCAAGAAAACAAGCAAGCTCAGAGAGCACCCAAGAACACCTCATGTCAACCCTGAGCTACAAATAATCTCCCTTTAGAGGTGCCAGAGAAGAACTTCAAGGCAACATGAAGCCTCTGGCTCAGCACATCTTCAGAGCATTTTTCTCCTCCTTTTACCTTTTTAAAAAAAGAATCTTACCTACGCTCTGTGTTCAAGGGGGCCAAATCAAGAGATGTTGTCTGCCTCCAAAAGGTGAGACTCCAAATCATCACTCAAGGAACAGAGGAAGAAAATCAGTGCTTCCTCCACAAGATGGTACCAAACTCACCACTCAAGAGGATTCCTACAAATTTCTGGGTAATATCGAGTCAGCTGGCAGAGGTCAGACTAGAGATAAGGAACTGGCATCCTATGGCTGGCACGGATAACAATTCAACAACGTTCAGTCTCTCGTTTGACTCATTACTTCATACCAAAAGGTGGGAATTTTTTTTTTTTTTGCAGTGGTTGAACACTGGAAAAAATGAAAAGTGGAAATACTTCCATCCCACGTGATGCCCACAATGTGGAACACAAGTGCTTTTTTTTTTTCCAAGGGGCAACTGGACTTTCTGGTTTTTCTCTGAAGATGTTTCGCTCCTCATCCAAGAAGTACCTTCATCGTAAGTTGCACTCACAGAGGGATGCAATCAAGATCAGGTGAGATACTAATACCACTCTATAAAGCCTTAGTAAGATCACACCTAGAGTACTGCATCCAGTTTTGGTCACCACACTATAAAAAAGATGTTGAGACTCTAGAAAAAGTGCAGAGGAGAGCAACCAGGATGATTAGGGGACTGGAGACTAAAACATATGAAGAATGGTTACAGGAACTGGGCATGGCTAGTCTAGTGAAGAAAAGGACCAGGGGAGACATGAATCAAATCAAAAGGGGGGGGGGGTCAAGCTATTTTCCAAAGTACCCCAAGGCCAGACAAGAATAATGGATGGAAACTGACCAAGGAGAGATTCAACCTAGAAACGAGGAGGAACTTTCTGACAGTGAGAACAATCAACCCATGGAACAGAAGTTGCCCTCAGACGCTGTGGGAGCTTCATCACTTGAGACTTTCAAGAAAAGATTGGACTGCCATTTGTCAGAAATGATGTAGGGTCTCCTGCTTGAGCGTGGGATTGGACCAGATGACCTATAAGATCCCTTCCAACTCTGTTCATCTGTCTTGAAAGAGCTGAAGAAGCTTCTTGGATGAGAAGCAAAACGTCTTCAAAGAAAAACGAGAAAGTCCAGTTGCTTCTTAAAAAAAGAAAAGCACCTTTGAGACAATGGATGGAAACTAATCGAGGAAACAATCTTTGAGAAAACCATGACCTGGATGACTGAGCATCTCCATAGACAACACAGGACAATGGAGAACCTGGTGAGGCCATACCATCTCATTAATGCACGTTGCAAAGAAGGGTTCTCTTATAATGACAGACTGTCCTCTGGTTTCCATCTGATGTCTTCAAAGCCAGAAGAAGCATCCCAAGGTCCCAACCGCTCACAAGTTCTCAGAGGATCAACGTCATTGCCAATGGGAAAGACCTCACAGAATCAAAGGTGTGCTCAGGAAGCGTTCAGACTAAAACTGAAGTTTGGAAAAGAAGAACAAGGAAAGAAAAACCCAACCACAGAAATACTCAAGCGAGTACATCAACCTGATTTGAAATTTCACAGCCGTGTGCTACAAAGTGTTAATCATTTTTTTCTTTTTTTGTTTTCTTTTTCAGCCGATACAAAAATAATGTATTGCAACTCAAAAGTGCTTTTTAGTTTTGTTTTTTTTAAAATAAACAGTTGACTTTTTTTTTCTTTATCAAATAAAATATTTACACCATTTTTTAATTATTATTATTATTATTTTTTTTGCTTTCCGGAACCAGAAACGTTCTTCACGCTATTACCATAGGGACGTCGTCTGAGAAACCTGTGATCATTGCGGCTTCGTCGTCTTCATCTCCTGGTAAATCAAGCCACAAAGTTTATGTTGACACACTGTGATAATGAGAGACACTGAAGACATGAAGAAGCGTAGAGGTGAGCACGAAGGATCACTGGGGACAATCCCTACCTCCTCACCGTGATCCATAGAATCATCAGTTTGGGAAAGCCCAATAAAAGGATTTGAAGACTAGGGCAATATGTGGTCTAATCTGTGGACTGGTTTTTTTAATATTTCCTTTTACGCATATATTATGATTGGATATTGGGTCAATTTGATTATCAGATAGAGATACCCTCACCTGGAATATTGTTTATTTAGTACTAGCTGGTAACCTGCTGTTGCCCAGGTATTTATAGACGTCGAAGCCTTTGTCTGACAGGGAGCCATTGAGAGGGGCCTTTCTTCCCCCTACTCCCATGCCCATTATTCCTGCCCTCTCCCTTCCCCCTCCCATGTGCTCCTCTTTCCCGCCCTGTCTACGATCCTGGCACTTTGCCCCAAATCCATCAGGCTCTTCCCCATTGCTCCACTGGAGGGAGAAGGTTACGGCTGCCTTTCCAGAGGAAGCTGCGAAGGAACTGACATCACAAACAATTGCCACTCTAGGACGCCACACTCACTCTCCTTAAGGGCCCAGGCTCTCCCTTCCCCCTCCCATGACATCATAAACAATTGCCGCTCTAGGACGCTGCACTTGCTCTCCTTAACGGCCCAGGCATTGCAGAGTGATGCTGGAACACACACACACATAGACACCCCCGCCCCCCAGGGGTGTCTTACCCACCCAGTATTTGTTTCCAAAGGGTAAGTCATTTGTGTACCAAGTTTGGTTGAAATGGCTTGAGGCATTCCAGAGTTATGCTGGAACATACATACATACATTCTTTTTTATATAGATAGATAGATAGCATTCTGGTTAAATAGGGATGGGAAAACTTATAACTATTTGTATCTATCTCTCTATATAAAAAGCCCAATGAAGCTAACTCCCCAAACTCAATAAAGGAACCCAAATTAAATCATTCATTCCTTCACCACCCAACTCTAATGGACTCCAGAAATGGCTGTAGTGGAAATCTAACAAGTTAAACCTCAGTCCAGGTAGGGCAAACACAGTTTGAAGGCTTGATGTAAAAAAATCCAGCAGTGCTTCTGAATTCCACCTAAGCATTCCTAAGACTCGGACCTCACTTACCTAAGTCATCTCCAGAGGAGAATATGGCGGAGCCCAGTCGGGAGTTGTAGTGACTGTTGGCAAAAGCTGTGAAGCTATTTTGAAGTCTTCGATGCCTCATGTACAAGACCACAAACCCAACGCCCACTGTCACTAGTAAAAGAAACAAGACGGGCACCACGATGGCAGCAACATCCTTAGATTTGCCCAATATGGATGCACTGGCATCGCCATCTACAGAAAGAGGAAAGACAGGAAAGGGGAAAAGAGAAAAAGATGAAAGAACAGAACTCACGAAGACTCACTTGATACCAAGAAGTTCCCAGAATAAGGTCAAAGTCGTTCTTAACATGCGATTGTTGAGCAGAAGACCCGACATTGGCCAACTGGAAAATATACGAACATGAGGTAGGATCTAAACTCCTCTCTCTCTCCCCCTCCTTTCTCTCTTTCTCTCTCCCTTTCGGGGTCCAAACAAGAGATGCTGTGGAGAAGCGGACAATGAGGAGATGGAGATTTTCCTACCTCTTTCCAGCTCACTGTAAAGAAGAGTTGCGGGCTCTCCACACATCTGCCCAGTATAGAGACATCTTGCTTGCACTGTGAAGGAGTAATTGTGGCCGGCCTTCAGGTGGGAAACTTTGAAGACATTCTCCGTAGTGTTCCCCAGATATGTTGTGGTGTTGGTCCCACTGTCAAACATGTGCACCTCATACCCCTGAAGGTGGAAAGAACAAATTCATTTAAGGTGAACGGAAGTACCGTATTTTTGGGAGTATAAGACGCACCTTTTTCTCCCCTAAAAGGGGGTGAAAAATTTAGGTGCGTCTTATACACCGAATGTAGCCCAACCCACCCACTGGCCCCCAACCTTTGGCCTCTGCCTTCCAGCAGTTACCCCCTTGCAAGCAAACAGCAAGGAAAAACAGCTCCTTTCAGCTTCATGTTGATGTTGTTATTCGTTAAGATTGTTTTAGTCTGGGCTGAGTAAAGCTCAAATAGATTTACTCAGCCCAGTTTTATTTTAGCTGTTTTTATGGAGGGTTTATCTAGAGTTCATTGGAGTTGGGTGGCCAACGCATTTAAACAAATAATAATACTGCATTATTATTGGGATTAGAGATAGGATCTAAATTTGGTGAAGTAATAAGGAAATAAAGATTTAATGAGCATTATACGGAGTAATAATAAATGTGGGGAAGTTTTAGAAAGGGAAATAAGATTTTGAAATATAAACATGTTTGAACTGTATTGTTAATAGTGAGGATTTAGACTAAGAATTGTGAAATGTATTATGAGGTATTAATTGAATTGAGATTTAAAGTGGATTAATAGAAGGGTAATTGTTTTGATTAAGTAAATAAGAGTAAAATTTTTATAAGATGGCAATAGGGGAGATAGGTGATTTAAGGTTAAGTGTTGTTAATTGTGAAATGCACTATGAGGTTTTAATTGAATTGAGATTTAAAGTGGATTTATAGAAGGGTAACTGCATGATTTATATTATGGTAACTGCATTATAAATAAATAAATAAATAAACTGTTTTGATTAAGTAAATTTGAGTAATTTTTTTTAAAGATGGTATTAGTTGAGATAGGTGATTTAAGATTAAGAAATAAGTGTTATGGCAAAATAGAATATATAAAATCTTGTCAAAGATGATAAAAAAATTGTATAAATTGATGCCCGGATCAGGGCTCTGTTCTGAAAAGATGTAATTTGTGTGTTGGAAAAAAAAAATAAAAAAAATAATAAAAAAGAACTTTTTGCAAAAAAATAATAATACTGCATTGCACAAACAAAGCAATTTTGTTTGGACTTATTCTGTCACTTAACCCTTGACAGTGCAATTTGCAAAAATCATGCTTTGTATATGGCCCTGTGCAATACCAAATAAACCACGATTCTGGCAACTGTGGCTCGGCGTGTTGTGTGAAGGCAACAAGTTTGCATGCAATCCTAGGAATCCACTGAAGAGGTCAAATAAAATGCAGCCGAGACGGGAAAAAGTGTTATTGTAAGTAACACAACTGCAACCTACCCGGGTTTCATTAAATTGGTTTTCTTTCAAGGCTAAACTCTTCCAAAATAACAAGATGTGGTCATTTTCTGGTATAATCTTTAAAGCATCCGGCGCAGCCAAGGATACTGTAACAAACATTGGAGAGACGGGTGGATATGACAGGTAAATGTAATAGAAACTTCTTATCCTGTTTCCCCGAAAATAAGGCATCTCCTGATAATAAGCCCAATCGGGCTTTTGAACGCATGTGCTAAAATAAGCCTCCGTCCCCTAAAATAAGCTCTCCCTGAAAATATTTAAACGCAGAGCTGGAAATTAGGTAAGAGAGCAAGAGGAACCCCATCTTGTTCCATGCACCCCAAAATAATAAAGACCTCCCTGAAAATAAGGCCAAGCACTTATTTCAGGGTTCAAAAAAATATAAGACTGGTGTTCTGCCCCAGCTACGGACCCCAAAGGACACAGCACACACAAAGTCTGTACAAAACTTAAATTTACTAAAATAACTCAGTCTTTTCCAAACCAAGGCTGTTAATAAACTTCCTTAACAGCCTACAAGAAACCAAAGATAAAGTAATCACAATCTTACTAAGATTGGCAGAAAGCCCAGAAGCAATTTGCAGAGAATCCAGACACGAAGGAGAATGAACTAAAGTTGTTCCCTACAATTTGCTTCAGTCGGCATTCCTCCTTAAATAGGCTAAGGGAGTGGCCAATTAGCCCCAAGCCTTACTCTCGAGGAGACCTCCTCCTGAGGAGCCACTCCTGCCTTTTGGCAGCTCTGTGCGCCCGTGCATCGAGAAGAGGCTTCTCCTCTTCGTCCTCTTCACTTAAAGGAGCTTCTGGAGGTTCTGAAGGCCCTGGCTGAATCCCCGCCTCCGGCACCACATCTTCTCCAGCCTCCTCATTGTCTGACTCGAGTGCCAGCTGCACAGGCTGCTGGCGCAGCACCACACCAGCCTCCTCGCTGTCAGAATCAGGTACAATCCGCACAGGCCGCTGATGGGCCACAACAACTGGGTCTTATTTTGGGGGAAACACAGTAGTAAATGCAGCGGGGGAAAAAAAGACCCATTGAATTCAATGCGGCTCGCGCGCTGGATGATGTTCAGTCCTTACACCAAAAAATACTCTTTACCTGTGTTGATTTTCAAACTGGCTTCTTTGCTCATGTTTCCTAGTTGTATAACGATGTGGTATCTTCCCCCGGGGTCCAGTCTTTTGATGGTATATTCCACCGTGCTGTTTCGAGTCTTCACCTTATAGTTTCGATCCGTCTTTCTTATTAAGTCTTTCACAGCCACCGCATACAACTGGGGAGAAGCAAAGGTGGAAACTCGGACATGGGAGATGCAATTGTCCTTCAGCGTCCAGCACGGAATATTGTATTCCAGTTGGAGCATCCTTTTAAGAATGGTGTCTTCCAACCTTGACCACTTGAAGACGTCATGGACGTCTACTCCCAGAATTCCCCAGACAGGAATTCCATGAAATCCATGCATCTTAAAATTGACAAGGTTGAAAGACACTGCTTTAGGGGGAAAAAAGATCCATTGAGAATTTGGCCGAAAAAGGCTAAATCCCACCTAGGATAGTATTGATCTTGGCTTAATTAAATAATTAACCTTGGACTCATCCTACATTGATTCTACGCTAGCATCCTACACTAGCATCCTACGCTGAACCCATCCTCTCTGGCACTGGGGTTCCATGTTTATGGGTTCCAGGGTTCCATGTTTATGGATCAGTTCACCAAGCTTGGTCTGGTGTTCTACCTTGTGAGGACCACAGACAACAAGGTCCCTCAGTGAGATGAAGGCAAATCCAAGCAACGGTGAATGTATCTTTCCTAGATTGGTGATGAGTTCAATACAATAATTCCGTTTAATCTATCAAGGCTAACCATGCTCCAAAGTCTTCTCATTGGCGCTAACAAGGTTGGACAGATTTCCTGACCTTTCCAAAAGAAGAAAGGTAGAAGTGTTCTACCAACCATGGTCATGAGACCCCAACAGAGGTGGGTTTCACATAATTTGACCACCGCTTTGCAGTGCACCGAAAATGTGAGTGCGGGCTTTGCTTGCGCACATGGCTTGCATACATGCACGCGGCTTAGAAAATGTGGCTAAATAGGACCGCATAGCGCTGGGGTCATCATTACCAGGGTCGCCACTAGCGGTTTGCCAGAACCGGTCCAAACCGGCTGAATACCACCACTGGACCCCAAAAATATGTGGAGTCAACATTGGGCCAAGCTTGGACTGACGCAACCCTCTTACCATATCTTGATCTGGGGAATCGTAAGGCGACTCCCATTTAATGATGGCAAATGTTTTTGATAGGTGGACAGCGTGAAGGTGTCGAGGGGGAAGGCGGTTGTCAGGAATCATCTTCACAACAATATAATCCGAGGGTGGTCCTTGGTAGGGAGAAATAACCCGCACCTGGAGGAAACGAGACATCAGTAGAGCAATTCATTCCTGAAAAGCACAATGTGGATTTTCCAGATCACGAAGCATAACCTGAATCTAACCAATTGTTGTGGCCCGCCAGCAGCCAGCGGATCTGGCAGCAGATTCTGAAAGTGAGAAGGTTGAGGAGGAACATGGGCCAGTCCTGGAGTCTGGGGAAGGCTCTGAGGAGGGCTCTGTGTCGGAGGCAGAGAGGGGTGCAGGGCCAGATGCCAGTTATCAGCTGCCTTTGGAGTCAGACATCAGTGAGGCAGAAGAACAGCTGGAGCCTGTTCCCAGTGTGCGCATGCGCAGAGCTGCCAGACGAAGGGAACAGCTAAAGAACAAGAGTCGACTTGGGAGTAAAGCCACAGGTGGACGATGAAGGGCCCCTCCCAGAGGGAATAAAAGAGGAGCGAAAAGGGAGTGGAGTTTGCAGGAGACAATTCGTTCATTCCTGCATTCTTGCCAAGTATTGCGGCATCTAAAAGATATCGGTCCGGTCACTCTCCAAGCCTGATAAAGGTCGGTAATTGTGAACTATCTTGGAAGACTGTGGGAGAGGAAAGACTTTGCTGGAGAGGAATTCACTGTCAATGAAATACAAGGGGTTTATCGGGACGAGGACTCGGTTTTGTGCTGCTGGGAAAGCCTAGGTGAGAACACCGACATGGACTTTTTGATCTGGTTTAGCTTCTTTGCAAACCCGTGGTTTCCATTCTTTCATAACTTACCTTCCACCAACCACTCAATCAAAGAACTTGAATTCCACCATGACAGGAAGAAAAAAGCTCATTCTAAGCTAAGAGAGCACAGTGTATGACCTCACTCAGACATCTGATTACAGGAACGACGTTCAAATCTCCTCTCTCATCTGTATTTAAGTTAAGTCTCTGCAGAAATTGCCAAAAAGAATTAATGGAATTAATGGAAAGTCTATCCTTACCAGGAATAAGTACTGCTCATCCCTGTTAACAATCACAGTCATATTGTGGAGAGCTGTAGTCGCATTGCTAGGATTCCGGTAGAGTTCCAGGAAAGACGTGGCATAAAATATGCCATATATCTGCCCAGGGTGGAGAGGAAATAAGGAAGAATGAATAAACATGCTAATTCTGCTGTTGTGGTAAAGTCCCTTGGGAGTTGGGCGGCATAGAAATTCGATAAATTAAATTAAACTAAATAACGTCCCAGAATCCTTTAGCCCCAGGGTTTCCAAACATTTTCAGTCCATGGGGTGAACCAAAGAAATTGAATTTTTACCACATTTCTTGGCCCGCTCCAGTTGCATTCGACGGCTGTCTGGTTGACCGCTTTGGCTTTCAGGCTGGGGGGGAACGGCCTCGTGCCACGGGTCACCACATGTGCGAAAGAGAGCGGGCTGTCCCCCAGTTCCGTCTTGGCCCAGGCAGATATTTCATACGGTGTCTGAGCAGTCAAGTTCCTCACTGGGGAAGGCAGGAGAAATTTCCTTACAGTTAGAACCATGAATCCGTGGAATAACTTGCCTCCAGAAGCTGTGAATGCTCCAACTTCTGTTTTTAAGTTTTTAAAAAGAGATTGGACAATCATTTGTCTGAAATGGTAGATGGTTTTCCACCTGAGCAGGGGGTTGGACTAAAAGACCTCCAAGGTCCCTTCCAACTCTGTTATTCTATTCTGTTCTGTTCTGCATTCTGTTCTACTCTACTCTACTCTACTCTAGTCTAGTCTAGTCTAGTCTTATTTTTGTACATTCCATTCCATTCCATTCCATTCCATTCTCCAGTTAACCTAATCTTGTGAAGCTTTTTCTCCAGTAACATTGCATTGCTAACTAGGGCATACAAAACCTTTGCCAGACCAATTCTTGAATACAGCTCATCCGTCTGGAATCCACACTGTATATTAACACAACTGAGTGAGTCCAGATGTATTTCACCAGAAGAGTACTCCACTCCTCTACTCACAATAGTATCCCTTATGCCACCAGACTTGAAATTCTGGGCTTGGACAATCCTGAACTGCGCCACCTGCGGTCCGATCTAAGCATAGTACACAAAATTGACTGCTACAACGTCTTACCTGTCAATGACTTCTTCAGTTTCAACCACAATAGTACACTGGCAAACAATTGATACAAATTCATGAGAAACCCCTCCAAACTCGTTTGCAGAAAATACGACTTCAGCAACAGACTGCTCAACACCTGGAATGCTCTACCCGACTCCGTTGTTACAGCCTCAAACTGTCCGCCGTGGACGTCACCCCATTCCTAAGAGGTCCGTAAAGGGGGCGTGCATAAGTGCACCAGCGTGCCTACCGTCCCTGTCTTACTGTCCCCATTTATCTGTACTTACTTCCTTTGTTTATGTTCCTGTTTATACCTGTACCTGCTATCTTGTACATGTTTGACCAAATAAAATAAATAAAATAAAATAAAATATTATTTTTCCATTCCATTCCATTCTGTTCTATCGTTATTTTTCCATTCTATTCACCCTTCAGCACAATAAAAGGATTTGATTTGATTCAAGAGTCCCTGGCTAAGGGTCGATTGGGGACCGATCTGGTAGTTTTGCTCAGATCATCTTACCTGTTTGAGCTGACTTCCCTCCATCTACATAGAACGATCTTTTCTCTTGTCGGTGGGTGTCAAAAGTCCAGAAAATTTTCACGACGTAGCCGTTCACCTGTCAACCAGCCAGTACAAAAATGTGCAAGACGGACAGATCAAATACCTGATCAATTTCTAGGTGGTTTTGTTTTACACGAGCGAAAGAAAAGGGCCCCGTCACCAAAAAGCCTTTTTTTTTTTAAATAAAGGAGAACCTTTATAAAAGCTGTTTTGAGAAGACAGAAATATTATGATTCTGGAAAAAAGGCAATGAAGGCAGAGTTTTGACTTCTCCCGTCTGCTCAAGGAAGGGGGTTGGCTTTTGACATACATCTGAGAAAACTCATACAGGCAAAAGAGAAAGGATAAAGAACTCTATTCTATTCTAGTCTATTCTAGTCTATTCTAGTCTATTCTAGTCTATTCTAGTCTAGTCTAGTCTAGTCTATTTACAGTAGAAGATATGTTAAGAGGGAGAAATGAATAGAGTTTATAATGTTGATTATTATTATTATTGTAAAATTAGAGGATTATTATCAATGTAAAGTACACTGTAAATTTTGACTGTAATAGCACAGAAACATTTGTACTCAGACAGCATGCTGTTTAATGGAAGATGACATGTTCAAGTTAAATTTTTTTTAAAAAAAAACTTATTTTAAAAAAAGGATTAAAAACTGGTTGAAATCAGGGAAGAATGCCTATTTTGACTAATTAGATTCTGGCCTCAATAATATATTTAGAATAACAGTTATAACAGAAGGGACCTTGGAGGTCTTCTAGTCCAACCCCCTGCTTAGACAGGAAACCCTACACCACTTCAGACAAATGGTCATCCAACATCTTCTTAAAAACTTCCAGTGTTGGAGCATTCACAACTTCTGGAGGCAAGTTGTTCTACCGATTAGTTGTTCTGTCAGGAAATTTCTCCTTAGTTCTAAGTTGCTTCTCTCCTTGATGAGTTTCCACCCATTGCTTCTTGTTCTACCCTCAGGTGCCTTGGAGAATAGTTTGACTCCCTCTTCTTTGTGACAACCCCTAAGATATCGGAAGACTGCTATCATATCTCCCCTAGTCCTTATTTTCATTAAACTAGACATAGCCAGTTCCTGCAACCGTTCTTCATATGTTTTTGCCACCAGTCCCCTAATCCTCTTGGTTGTTCTTCTCTGCATTCTTTCTAGAGTCTCAACATGAATGCAGACCAAAACTGAATGCAATATTCCAAGTGTGGCCTTACCAAGGCATTATAAAGTGGTATTAACACTTCACGTGATCTTGATTCTATCCCTCTGTTTATGCAGCCCAGAACTGTGTTGGCTTTTTTGGCAGCTGCTGCACACGGCTGGCTCATATCTAAATGGTTGTCCGCTAGGACTCCAAGATACCTCTCACAGTTACTACCTATACCGTACCTGTGCATTTTGTTTTTCTTGCCTAAATGTAGAACCTTACATTTTTTACCGTTGAATTTCATTTTGTTAGATAGCACTCAATGTTCAAGTCTGTCAAGATCCTTCTGTATCTTGAGCCTATCTTCTGGAGTGTTGGGTATTCCTGCCAGTTTGGTCTTGTCTGCAAATTTGATGAGTTCCCCATCTATCCCCTTGTCCAAGTCATTGATGAAGATGTTATGAGATTTATGTAGAATTAGTATAATTAAACATTTCTGCCCAGCAGTTGTAAACTGGTATTATAAACACCAAACTGCACAAACAAACATAAACACACACTAGATAACTTCTCCCCTTCCCTTCCCTAATGTCTGATTCATTTTTTATTTTCGATTGCTCCCTCTTAAGGAAAGCTGTTGAGAGTGCAGCTTTTGGGGATCGATCTTACAGACGGTTAAAAGTGACAGCAGTTAGAAAGGAAGATTGACTGTCTCACCTGAATATTGGCATCTAGTCTGAGGGTAAAGCTTATGGAGTTTTCATCGTAATTATCAATATGGATCGTAGGAGGTGGAATAACTGAATGGGGTCAAAAGAGAGAAAGAAAGAGGCATGAGATTTAATATTGATAGCATCTGATAGCATTTCTAGTATCTAGAAAGGCTGGATTACTTTTATTCCTTTCATCTTTTCTATTCCCTATCTCCTTATCTTCTTAGAGTCCTTCCCTCTTTGTAGATGATAGCTAGCAATAGGGAGAGAGAGAGAACCGAGCCAGAAGATAGGCTGAGATCTCAACAGGCAATCAGCGGTGTTGTGATGCCTACCAGAATCCTTCCTTCTTTGCAACTGACAGATAGTAATGGGGAACCAGAGAAAGCTGGGCCTTTAACACGCAGCCAGGCTGCAGCTAGGATAATGAAGCAGGAGAAAAAACTGCTGCCCTCCAATCAGGACACAGAGTTGCAGGCCAACCAGCATACGTCAGCAGCAGCGAACATAGAAAAGCGACAACTCCGATCTCGCAGCATACCCACAGCTTCTAAACTGAAAGTAGGGGCCCGATGATGACAAGTTAGAGAGCTTGTCGAAACGTTGCCAAAAAGAAAACTTCTAAAGTGTTGGTTAAGATTTTAGCCAGAGTTTCAAAAGACCTTACGAAGTGTTTTGTTGGGATTTTGGAGGATTTTAAGCTGGGATTTTAGCCAGAATTTTAAGTATTTCAACTAACAGATTTTTAATGTCGCGGGAAAACACCCGAGATTTTAACTTTTTACATATATATGTATGTATGTATGTATGTATGCATGTATGAAAATTGGCAGCACACTTTCCCACCACACATAAAGATATAGATGTGGATGTAGATATATACATATACAAATATTTATTTTATTTTATTCTCTTTTCGTAGGTCTTCAAAGCAGCATTTTGCTGTCTGTTGTGAGATTTAAGGGAGACTAAGATAGCTATTTCTGATTTGTTTGTCTTTTTCAGTTAGCCACACCCTCATCTCCTGACTCCTCCCTGTAACGGTCAAATTTTTATTTTATTCTCTTTTCGTAGGTCTTTATGTGTATTTTTGTTTCATCCAGGTTTTTTCCTACGTAAATCAAGATCTTTATACAGCCATAGTTCAGTGAAATCTCATTCACTAGATTTTTTGGCTTTATCAGACATCAAAGCAGCATTTTGCTGTCTTTGGGGCAACAGCATGGAAGTGCTCCCTACTGCACGGAGCTCCTTCTCCTCTGTAAGAGCCCTGGGATTTCTCTCCTCCAAGTCAAAGCCCAGGCAGATCTCCTGAGCTTTTTGAGACCAGGTGGGGGTGGAATAGCTGCTGCCGTCTAGCTGTCTTTACCAACCTCCGTGCCTCGTCTAGCGCGAGAAAAGAATGCAAGAAATTAACCCCTGAAAACGTTTTACCTTTGCCTTTTATTGTCCGTATGGATTTGGAATCGCTCCAGTTGCCCACTCCACGGCTTGTAACTGCGGCAACCTTTTCAAAAACAGAAAAAGCTTGTTAAAATAGGCAATCCTGGATAAAACAGCTCTTTTTTAAAGCAAACAAAAGGCCAAGGAAGTTTGTAAGTGAACGGCAGGGAAGGGAGGGAGGACCAGATGACATATTCGCTGTTATTCTGAAGGAAATGCTGAGCGATCCAAAAACCAGGGTGACTGCATCCTCTCCCTGAAGGGGTAGGGACTACAAAACCCGGGATTCCCAGCCAGTACAACTCAAAAGCTTTGAGGGGAGGCCACCTCTCAAAAAGCCAGACGACTTCTGCCAACTGATGGATCTCAACAGCCATGGATAGACCCTGCTGCTAACCACTGGTGGCCAGTGGATGGAGGAAGGCGGAGGAAGATGCTTGCAGAAGGTTCCCAGACAATTGTCATCAAAGGAAAGCACCCAAGAGGTGTCCATCAAGGAAATGTTAAAGAGAAGAACAAAGACAGCAAGATTCTTGCTTAGGACGAGAAATCCGGAAGACATTCTCAGAAGAAGCTTCTGCAAGGACATTCCTCCCGTGGTTCTCCATCGTCAAACAATCCTGACAGGTTGAGGTTCCATCAAAATCTGCCCTTCGGTTGGCTGCCTTACACTGAATCCATTGCCCTTTAGACATCCATTCTTTTTGGGACAACAGAAGAAGAGAAATCTTCTAGTTCTACAGGCCAAGATCAGCTGATGCTCATAGTGGGCTAAGAATAGAGTAGAGTAGAGTAGAGTAGTAGAGTAGAGTAGAGTAGAGTAGAGTAGAGTAGTAGAATAGAATAAATAGAATAGAATAGAATAGAATAGAATAGAATAGAATAGAATAGAATAGAATAGAATAGAATAGAATAGAATAACAGAGTTGGAAGGGACCTTGGAGGTCTTCTAGTCCAACCCCCTGCTTAGCCAGGAAACCCTACACCACTTCAGACAAATGTTTATCCAATCTCTTCTTAAAGACTTCCAGTGTTGGAGCATTCACAACTTCTGGAGGCAAGTTGTTCCACTGATTAATTGTTCTGACTGTCAGGACATTTCTCCTTAGTTCTAAGTTGCTTCTCTCCTTGATTAGTTTCCACCAGTTGCTTCTTGTCCTACCCTCAGGTGCTTTGGAGACTAGCTTGACTCCCTCTTCTTTGTGGCAACCCCCGAGATATTGGAATACTACTATCATGTCTCCCCTAGTCC
>WNWU01000071.1:54231-101563 GCA_012654045.1 Ptyas mucosa
AACAGGGTCGACTTGGGAGTAAGGCTTGGAGATGATTGGCCCCTCCCATAAGACATAAAAGAGAAGCAAATGGGACGTGAGCTTTTGCAGGAAGCAATTAGTTCATCTGGTCGGTAAAAGCTCTGGGAAAGCTCTGTTTGACTCTGTGCTAAGTTCAGCCTTGCCCTGCGTGTGGCAATGAGTTCTCTGGCAGCATTCCAAGGGAGATAAGGTGGGTGTTTATAAACATTCCCCTGATAGACTGTTTGAGAAGCCTTTCGGACTGTGAATGACAATAATTCACAGCCGTATGAATTAAAGAGGTTTGCCAGGACTAAGTTTGTGCTGTTTACTTTCTAAGGAAGCCTAGGTCAAAACATCATCTTTGAGAGCTGTTAGGAAACTTCTGAGGAATTCTGGGAATTGAAGTCCACAAGGTTCAGAAATACAGCATTAGAGAATAGCTTGGTTGGGCTATAATTTATGTTCATATGGAAGGCCGGTTTCTTTGCCTCCCGTACCACCAGATGGCAGCCTGAATCTGCTGAGACAGGAGAAGACAGCTTTCAAACCATGAGCTGATCCTTCCTAGTCCTAAATCTGAATCATCAACAGCTGGTGCACTCAGTCACATCTGGGCTGGCTACTTCAGCGGAAACGATGCCTTCCCCAGCCGATCGAAGCAGAGATGTCCATGTATCATTCCTTTAAGGAATTCGTCCTACAAAAGAACCTTGGCATGTCTGAAGATGTTCAACCACTTTATGTGGGACTTTTAGTCCGGATTGTCCTCTATGAATTAACAGTGGCCCCTAACAGTTTTTTCAAACTTGGTGTCCCTGAGATATACTGGACTTGGTCTCCTCTTCCTCCTCCTCCTCCCACAAATCCACCCTCTTCTAGCACTGAAGATGTTCCCTAGTTGGGTAATAAAACTTCTGCAAGAAAGCCACCAAGCTCAGAGACTAATAAGGACCCCACAGTTCTACTCTTCCTCCTTCTCCTTCCTCCTCCTCCCGGTATAATATGCAAATTGATCCATATGGACTTAGTGCACAACCAGGAGTTGTGGGTTGGTTGCCAGCGTAAGCCAAGCCATTAATGCTTGTCCCTCAACCCACTTGCTAAAAAAAAAAGTGCCTTATTATTATGAGTGAACGTAGCATATCTCCAGTGGCTACAGATTGCTAACTGATGGCACTGGAAAGCAAATTAACTATCTCCTCAGAGTTGGCTTTGCTATGATTCTGTTCTGACCTAGGCTTCCCCAGCAGCACAAAGCTGAGTCCTCGTCCTGATGAACCCCTTTTATTTCATTTACAGTGAATTCCTCTCCAGCAAAGTCTTTCCTCTCCCTCAGTCTTCCCAAGATAGTTCACAATTTCCGATCTTTATCAGGCTTGGAGAGTGGCCAGGCTGATATCTTTCAGACGCCCGCAATACTTGGCAAGAATGCAGGAATGAACGAATTGTTTCCTGCAAACTCCACTCCCCGTTCGCTCCTCTTTTATTCCCTCTGGGAGGGGCCCTTCATCGTCCACCTGTCGCCTTACTCCCAAGTCGACCCTTGTTCTTTAGCTGTTCCCTTCGTCCGGCAACTCTGCGCATGCACACACTGGGAGCAGGCTCCAGCTGTTCCTCTGCCTCACTGATGTCTGACTCCGAAGGCAGCTGATAACTGGCATCTGGCCCTGCACCCCTCTCTGCCTCCGACACAGAGCCCTCATCAGAGCCTTCCCCAGACTCCAGGACTGGCCCACGTTCCTCCCCAACCTCCTCACTGTCCGAATCTGCTGCCAGATCCGCTGGACGCTGGCGGTCCACAACAGATTCCTTCCTATTGTTGGAACATCTGGCAGCTCTTAGGTCTTCTCCATCTAGCATTCATGCAACAGGTCGTGATGTGTAACGCAAGGCACACGAACGATGCAATTGGCGTCATTTGCACAGCAGTGTGAGATCATTTCTCCCCTTCTTGCCCAGCCCACCCAAATGTCTAGAAATCGGTGAAAGGGGCAAGCGTGAAGAGTAGGGCGCCTTACGTGCGGTGGGGCAGGCCTCCTCGTCGGATCCGTCGGCACAGTCTCGGTATCCATCGCAAACCCAGCTGTTCATGATGCACGTCCCACTATTGCACCGGAAGTGATTTGGGCCACACGTGGCAGGAACCGTCGTGGTGATGGGGATGACTGCAGAGCCTAGATTCCAACCGGAACAACTTCAGAGTAAAACCTCAAGGTGAGCCAGTCAAGAAAAAGAGACCATGGGGATTCCAGAAATGCTACTTTATTGTTGTAGAGCTGGGGGTCTCTAAACTTAGCAACTTTAAGACTACAACCATAAACACTCAAAGAGCCATTTGGACCCGTTTCCCAAAGAAAAGAAAACACCGGGAGCCACAAAACCCTCCCTGTGCCTGACTATTTCTTGAGGGGCCACAAAACTAGCATATGTAGTTGAATTAAACGTTCTGTTTTCTTCTGAAACTTTTCTTTCTTTGGATTTATCCATGGTTGGCCTACCGGGGGTTGAAAAGCTCAATAAATCGCGTGTGGTCGGCTGTCACACATTGGTGGTTGTGACGCGCATTCTGAGTGACAGGGAGGGGGCGAAAGAGCCACATGCAGCTCCAGAGCCGCAGGTTGCCGACCCCTGACCTAAACCATCCAGATTAGTGTCCCTTTCCTCAAAAGCTGTCCAGTCAAAGCAAGACATCAAGATTCATCGTAATATTATTTCCCCAATATTTGTCCCCAAACTTCTGTTGAGAAGATTTCTTCTAATGGGATCTTTACACAGACTGCTCTTCCCAAAAGATAAGACTACAACCAATCAGCAGGCAGGTACTTCACTTGTCTGGGAAAGGTAGCAAATAGGATGCCACAAGATTCAGTCCTGATCCCGTCTGCTTCCAAAAATTTATTCATAACTTCGATCAGGGGTCTCCAAATTTGGCAGCCTGTGGATTTCATCTCCCAGAATTCCTCGTGCTGGTGGACAAGTTTGGAGACCTCTGACTTAGGTGAGATGGGGGGATTTTTTTCCCCCAAACTTGCAATGAAACAAAGCCAAATACTACAAAGGAGAGAAGTAAAATCGGAAAGGATCCCAACAGATTTCACAGGTGGAATGCAACTGTTTTGCAACAGTCGTTTACGCGAAGCAAAAGATAAGTGAATTGTGCGATGCTGCGGCCAAAAAGACAAAGGCGATTTTAGTCTGCATCTAGAAAAACATAGTTCCCGATTCCAGGACCTCAGAGAACCAACTTTGAGTAACTGGAAAAAAGGACTGACTCTTACCACCGCACGACTTCTCATCCGACCAATCTCCGCAGTCATTTTCTTGATCACATTTCCATCGGTTGGGGATGCAATGCCCGTTGTCACACTGGAATTGGTAATACCGAGAACAGCTGGGGACTTCGGTTGGGTTTTCTAGCCAGGAAAAAATATGCTAGTCAGTTTTCACCACCTTAACGTTGTGGCCTGTCGGTCACTAAACAAACTGTTATAAGTCAAGGACTACCAGTATATAGATTGTGTCATTTGGACGATCATCATTATCTTCTTTCAATGACCCCATAATCCCTTGCAGAGTGGAGTCTGGGCAACTGAATGGAGCTGAGTGTTTACTGGCCGGATGCCCTTCCTGTCACCAATGCGGAGTTTTGTTCAGCAGATATATTCTCATTTGTGCCCAGAGAGAGAAATATCTACCTCTACCTAGGATCGAACTCACAGCCTCCTGATTGTGAGGTGAGAGCTCCACCGCACCACACTTGCTTGGTCATGATATTGGACATCACTCGTTCCCCATTCCTACAATATCTCCTTTCCTTCTAGTGGCACCAGAGGTGGTATTCAGCCGGTTCGAACTGGTTCGGTGAACTGATAGTAGCGACCTGTGGGTGGGGCCGCCCCCGCCCCGGCGCTATGCTATCCCATTTATCCAAGCTGCGTGTGCGAGAAAAGTGCATGCGTAGAAGGTCGTGCGCATGCGGGGTACGGGTACGTGCGAGCTAAACGTGTGCTCACATTTTCGGTGCTGGCCGAACCGCTAGGTAAATTAACCGCTAGGTAAAGGGCGCGCAATCTGGGAATCCTCCTGGATACGCAGCTGTCCTTAGAGGAACATCTGACAGCTGTAGCCAGGGGGACCTTTTGTCAGGTTCGCCTCATTCGCCAGTTGCGCCCCTTTCTTGATCGGGATTCCGTGTGCACAGTCACTCATACCCTCGTCACCTCTCGCCTGGACTACTGTAACGCTCTCCACATGGGGCTCCCCTTGAGGAGCACCCGGAGGCTCCAACTGGTCCAGAATGCGGCCGCGCGGGTAATTACAGGAGCTACATGGCGCTCCCGCATAACACCGCTCCTGCGCGAGCTGCACTGGCTCCCAGTGGTCTTCCAGGTGCACTTCAAGGTGTTGGTTACCACCTTTAAAGCGTTCCATGGCATAGGGCCCAGCTATCTTCGAGACCGCCTTCTGCCACCGACGACCGCCCATCGACCCGTGCGCTCCCACAGAGAGGGCCTCCTCTGGGTGCCATCAGCCAAGCAATGCAGGCTGATGACCCCCAGGGGGAGGGCCTTCTCTGTGGGGGCCCCCACCCTCTGGAATCAGTTGCCCCCAGAGATAAGAAGAATCCATGACCTCCGTGCCTTCCACTGTGCCCTCAAAACATTTTTTTTCCAACAAGCCGGGCTGGCCTAAGCAAAGCCTTTTAAATGATTTTAAATTGGGGTGTTTTTTAAATTTGGGCCAATTTAGATATTCTTTTTAATTTGTTCTTAATGTTTATATTGTGTGTTTTTACTTGGCTGTACACCGCCCTGAGTCCCCAGGGAGAAGGGCGGTATAGAAATCCAAAAATAAATAAATAAAATAAATATGAATCCCACTTCTGAGTGGCACATTCTCCACTCACCGCAGTTTGCCTCATCCGAGTAATCTCCGCAATCATCAGTGCCGTCACATTTCCACACCAAGCTGACGCACACGCCGTTCTGACACTGGAAGCTGAACTGGTCACAAGTGCGATGAAACTCCGGATCCTGGGCTGCAAGCAAGCCAGCTCTTGTTAGGGAAGGGAAATGCCCACCATCCCGGAAATCCGAATTTTCTTAGCCGCTTTTACTTACAACACCCGGCGTAGGCGGGATCTTCATCCGAGCCGTCGCGGCAGTGCAAGGTGCCGTCACATACCATGGAGCGCAGCAGACACTGTTGCCGGTTCTTGCACATGAAATCCATGTAGCGTGTACAGAGGGATTCTCCAGAGTGGCAAAGCAGAGTGAGGATGGCGGGGTGGGAGGAAGGACGGAAAGAAGGATAAGCATCGGAGAGAGGAAGCTGACAGGTAGCCCTGGACTCGCAATCACGAGCGAGACCCAAATTTCAGTTGCCCAATTTGCTAAGTGTCAACCTGGAAGCCATTTTGGGAGCATCTTCAGGGTTGCCACATGTTTAGGCTTCCCAAGAGCATGAAGCAGACTCCTCGTCCCGACAAAAATCCCTTTCTATTAAATTACTGTGAATTCCTCTCATTCTCTTCCAGCAAAGTCTTTCAAGGGAGAATTTACAGTCACAGACCTTATCTGGCTTGGAGAGCTGCCAGGCCGATATCTTCAAAACTTGGCAAGGAGTCTCGGAGAGTCACAAACCAATTAAGTGAACTAATTGCCTCCTGGAAACTCCACTCCCCTTTCGCTCCTCTTTATTCCCTATGGGAGGGGGCATTCACCGTCCACCTGTGGCTTTACACCTGAGTTGACCCTTGTTCCTTAGCTGTTCCCTTTTCCTAGCAGCTCTGAGCATGCGCACACTGGGTACAGGCGCCAGCTGTTCTTCTGCCCCACTGATGTCCAACTCCGAAGGCAGCTGACAACTGTCAGACGGCCCTGGCCCCCGCTCTGCCTACGATGCAGAGCACTCATCAGAGCCTTCCCCAGACTCCAGGACTGGTCCTCCCCAATCTCCTCACTGTCTGGTCTGCCATCAGCTCCGCTGGTTGCTGGAGGGCCAAAACACCACAGTAGGGTTGGCCAGAGCTGTGGCAATGGGAATGGGGAGTAGAGATAGCTGGGGACTTGTAGACAAAATAAAATTCTTTCTCCTGGGAACCAAGGATGTTCTCACTAGGTGCTGGGGAGGCATGGACTGAAACCAACTGGAGTTTGGATGGTGACCGGATTGGACCATCTGACGGATATGTGGACTGGGGGAAAGAACATTGACCAGATGTGCCAATATGACATGCCTAATAAATTTGGGACTTTGAGGAGCACCTAGGCCTCAAGAGTTTTGATTGCGTTGGGTCTCTTACTTGGGACCCTGACACTAAGTGCCCAAATTTTGATCATGTGACTGTGGGAATGCTGCAACCATCGTAAATGTGATATGAATTATTTTTGTCAGTGCTACTGTAATTTCAAATTCTGAAATTAATGGGTTGTAAGTTGTAGGGACGCGGTGTGGCTCAGCGGCTAAGATGCTGAGCTTGTCGATCAGAAGGTCGGCAGTTCAGTGGTTCGAATCCCTAGTGCCGAGTAACAGAGCGAGCTCCCATTACTCGTCCCAGCTTCTGCCAACCTAGCAGTTTGAAAGCACGTAAAAAATGCAAGTAGAAAAATAGGGACCACCTTTGGTGGTAAGGGAACAGTGTTCCGTGCGCCTTTGGCGTTTAGTTATGCCGGCCACATGACCACGGAGACGTCTTTGGACGGCGCTGGCTCTTCGGCTTTGAAACGGAGATGAGCACTGTCCCCTAGAGTCGAGAACGACTAGCACATACGTGCAGGGGAATCTTTACCTTACCTAAGTTGTAGGACAATCTGTACGTGCAAAGCGAAATGATCGATTGCAAAAGCTAATTAAAAGTTGGTCTCCAATGTCCGGAGAAGTTCTGTGACTTCGTTTCCTTTTTGGTTACTCAGCAACCCCCACCGTCACCCTGGCTATAATTTTCACACTCCACTTCTACTCACCACAGTGTTGTTCATCGGAGCCATCTGAGCAGTCCTGCGCTCCGTTACACCGTTTGCTAGAAGGGATACATGTCCCTGTGGCACACTGGAAACCGTTGCATTTCTTCTCTGCCAAACCATCCCACAAAGAAACAAAGAAAGCAAACTTAAGTTTTAAATACACGAGGCTTCCGGCAAACTTAGGATGAGGTCTTTGGTTTAAGGGTGATGAAGGGGCTTTAAAAATGAGTTCTCACGTGGTCAATGAAGACTCAGACCAAAAATATCTAAAAGTATCTTAAATCGTGGCAACTGGGCCCAAATTTGTTAATCTGAGACCTTTCCGTTGCTCATCCAAGCAACTTCTTCAGTCAAAATAAAAATTAGATAGGCAGAGAGTCAGAGAGATTCGTTGGAATGTACCAATTTTGCTCCAGTTCCCATGATTTAACCTTTTTAAAAGATATTTTTGGCCTGGATGATAGAATCTTCGTTGACATATTGCCATACATTTTGGGGAGAAACCCCTGAAGTTGGTATGTTAAGAGTTGGTTCCAATCTGACTCTACGTCTATCTAAATTTTACTTTGACTAATGAAGTTGCTTGGATGAGCAACAAAAGGTCTCTGATTAACACATTTTGGCCCAGTTGCTAAGATTTAACCTTTTAGATATTCTCACATGGTCAAAAAGTCTCGAATACCAGATCTGGCTAAAACCAAAACAAGAAACAGATGGAAACTGCCTTTCTCTACTTACTCATAGGGGTGGGCTGCTGGGCGTTCGCAGGGGTTCGGGGGGACCTCTAGTTAAGATTCTTTGCAGTTCAGAGAACCCCCAAATTCCACTCCTAGTTGGCCCCGCCCACCCCACCCCTTCCCTTCCAGGAGTCCCCACATGGCCCATTTTGGATGCAGGTAAGTGCAGGATGCGGGCAGAGATTCGGGGAGGGTGAAAAACGGGCCTACCGGAAGTTTGGGAAGGCCGGAAACAGGCTGTTCCTGGCCTCCAGAGGGCCTCAGGAACCTGGGGAGGCTGTTTTTGCCCTCCCAGAGGCTCAAGGAAAGCCTCCGGAGCCCAGGGAGGGCAAAAATGTCCCCCCTTTGTGGTGCAGGAGCCCGACTAGGCCACGCCCACCATGGCCACGCCCACCCACAACTGGGCAGAGAACCCCTTGCTAAAACTTTTGAAGCCCACCCCTGCCTACTCACCTACCTATCTCTTTAGCCACTTACACAGAAGAGCAGTGAATATTGATTGTGTAAATGGTGCTCCTGTTCGAGACATTGGAATTCTTGTAACTGCATCTTAGCCTTGCTATAATAAAGCATCTTATTAAAAGTTCTAGACTTTCTGATGAATTAATCGAGTTTACTAAGAGACGTTTGACCGTGGTCCACGTTAAGAGAAAGTTAAAAGTCAGAGTGCAAGAAAGTTTGCCTGTATCTAGAAAGTCCATTACCACAATTTATGGGGTCTTCATCCGTTCCATCTTGACAATCGGTGTCTCCATCACAAGCCCATCTTTGGGGGATGCAGTGTCCGTTTTGGCAGCGGAAACTGGAGGCTTCACAAGTGTGATGAACAGCTGCAAGCAACACAACGCAGACTGTTGACTTTACTGCGGGGTTCTTGGTGCTCTCTGAGCTTGGTTGTTGTCCTGCAGATGTTTCATTACCCAACTAGGTAACATCATCAGTGTCAACTTACCAGCACGGAGGGACCAAACCAGGAAAGAAGGAAGGAAGGGGAGGGGAGAATGTGGAAATCAAGATGACAAACCAGGGGTGAAATGCTACCGGTTCGCACTGGTTCGGGAGAACCGATAGTAATAAAAGCTACCAGTTTGGGTGAATCAGTAGTAAAAAAAAATGCTACCAGTTCGTTTGAACTGGTATTTCCGATGATCGGCTGTTCAGCACAATTTATATTCACTAGAAAGCAGGAAATTTTGCTTTCCAGCGAATCTAAATTGCGCGGCACTGCTGTTCCCCCCCCCACTGTTCTACTTACCTTCTTAAGCCTCCTTTTTCTACATGAAGCGGGCGTTCGGCGCGCACTGCGCATGCATTTTATGCACACTGCATCTGTGCACCCACAGCGTGTTTGGCGCACCCTGTGCATGCATGCATTTGGTGCGTAGCACACATGCGCCCGCGGTGAACGGGTGGCAAACCCCGGAGGATTTCACCCCTGTGACAAACCCATCCTGGCTACACACAATCTCTAGTGACCCTGCCAAAGCCAGGGATCACTCGTCCAGCCCAAAGGCCGACTTAGAAAAGGAGTTAATTCAGTCACCCAGGGTAATCTGTTGTGTGAATGCAACCAAGCTAAAGATAACTCGAGGCCACCAGCAGTCTGGAAAAAGAACATTGAGTGGGCATTGCTAGGCTGTCTTCAGCGCTGAAATGACCGTCCTTCACACTGTTGGGTAACAAGAATACACATACACACACACTCACACACAGACTGCTGTATTGGATCAGGTCAAGCCGACCATCTCAGCCTGTCAGGCAGGATCAACCTTGGGGAAATTCACGAGGAAAGCTGGAAAGTGACAGGCTTGCCCAGCTGTGGGTGCCAAGGCTTACGAAGTTAGCTTTGATCTTCGCTGAAAGTGCAAACAGCCCCTGGCAAAACTATTCTCCCTCCGCTTGCCCAAACCTTCTCCTCAAAACCAACAATCCAAACGTATTTGTGGCTGTAAATTCCACCACTAACTGATGCCTTTTGCAAAGTTTCCCCCCTCCTCCCCTGCCCAGCATCAACGGATGGAGTGATTTTTTTTTTTTTAAATTTAATATTACGCACTTCTAATAAATGAAATATATTGCTGTGGTTTTTCACAACCCGCTGTGTTTTCCTGAACCCTTTTTATTACCAAAACATAATGTTAAAGAGCCATTATGCTTCTTTTTAGTAGGAGTTATGCAAGGGGGGGCTCCTGGGGATTCGGCAGGGTTCGGGCGATCCTCTAGCCAAGGATCACCGGGGTTCTGTGAATCCCCAAATGCCACCCCTGGCTGGCCACACCTACCGCACCCAGCCCCTCCCACCTTCTCCTGCCTCTCCCAGGAGTCTCCACGTGGCCCGTTCATCGTTTCAGGTAAGTGCAGGGGCCACTCAGAGGGTCTGGGAGGGCAAAAAATGGGCCTACCGGAGATTCCAAAAGTCTGGAAATGTTTCCGGCCTCCGAGGGCCTCCAGACCTCAGGGGAAGCTGTTTTTGCCCTCCCAGAAGCTCAAGAAAAGCCTCCGGAGTCTGGGGAGGGCAAAAAACGCCCCCTGCCATGGTGCAGGTGGCCGACATGGCCACGCCTACCATGGCCATGCCCATCCAGCAACAGGGCAGCGAACCCGTTGCTAAATGATTTGAAGCCCATCCCTTAAAGAAGGGATGTCCCATCTCGGCAACTTTAAACTGGGGGATTCTGGTATTTGAATTCCACGAGTCTTAAAGTTGCCAAGGTTGGACAGCATTGCCTTAAAGAACCTCAGATTTTGTTGGAAATACAAAACTGAGTAGCCCTGAGTACAATATAAATATCCTTGCTTTTTAAAAAAAAGTTCCTCACCATCCTAGCTTAGTTCTCTGCTCCTTGTGCCAGCATGAGAGATGGATATGTTTCTATAACAGTCTAAGCTATTAGGCACTTCTGGAGGTGATATTCTATTAAGTATTCACCGTGAAAAGTAATTATTTCCCAGGAAGATTCATACTTCAACCTTCAAGAGGTGAGAGAGGAACCCTTTTAAAAATAACTCCAGAGCCATTTCAAGTCAGATTTTAAGAATATAAGATTAAACCAAGCTGGGTTTTTTTCTTTTGGAAGGGCTTCTTATCCAAAGAGAAATCAGCACAAGGAGGTCCATGCTATGGGACTATTTTAGTCTATTTTAGAAATTGTCAGAGCTGGCAAGCAAACAAGGGTAGGCCATAAAATGGAACATTAAAGGTAAAGGTTCCCCTCGCATGTATGTTCTAGTCGTTCCCAGATCTAGGGGGTGGTGCTCATCTCCGTTTCAAAGCCGAAGAGCCACCGTTGTCCGAAGACGTGTCCGTGGTCATGTGGCCGGCATGACTCAATGCCAAAGACGCACGGAACGCTGTTACCTTCCCACCAAATGTGGTCCCTATTAGAACGGGTGTATCCTGTGTTATAAAGCGAATTCCAAGAAAGCTGTTTATATTTGGTAAGGCCACACTTGGAATATTGCATTCAGTTTTGGTCGCCACGATGTAAAAAAGATGTGGAGACTCTAGAAAGAGTGCAGAGAAGAGCAACCAAGATGATTGGGGGACTGGAGGCTAAAACATATGAAGAACGGTTGCAGGAACTGGGTATGTCTAGTTTGATGAAGAGAAGGACTAGGGGAGACATGACAGCAGTGTTCCAATATCTCGGGGGTTGCCACAAAGAAGAGGGAGTCAAACTATTCTTCAAAGCACCTGAAGGCAGGAGAAGAACCAATGGGTGGAAACTAATCAAGGAGAGAAGCAACTTAGAACTAAGGAGAAATTTCCTGACAGTCAGAACAATTAATCAGTGGAACAACTTGCCTCCAGAAGTTGTAAATGCTCCAACACTGGAAGTTTTTAAGAAGATGTTGGATAACCATTTGTCTGAAGTGGTGTAGGGTTTCCTGCCTGGACAGAGGGTTGGACTAGAAGACCTCCAAGGTCCCTTCCAACTCTGTTATTCTATTCTATTCTATTCACACCAGATGTTGTCTACTGCAGAGCAACTCCTAATAACAGATTAATCCCTTCAGAGAGAGGGGGAGGGAAGGGGGAGGGAAAAAGAGGGGGGGGAGGGAGGATGCTTACCTGTGCAGTTCGCTTCATCCGACCAATCCCGACAGTCATTGTCACCGTCGCATTTCCACGAGAGACGGATACACATCCCCGAATTGCAGCTGAACTCGTCATTCTGACACTGGTGGGCTTCTGAAAATCACAGGACAAAATGGTGCAGGTGGAAACTCAAAGATTATACCTCACTATCCAATAGGCTGACCCTAACGGAGCCTCGCACGATGCACCCTGGTCGCACGATGCAGCCTGGTTTGTATAATCATGGTTCATTGAATTAAACCATAGGTTAACTCATTGTGCGTGCAACTGGAAACCAAACGTTACGGCGGAGTCTGAAGGAAGGACCCAACCAATTTCTCTTCGATCCCTCCTCCTATTCCATCCCCACCCAACAGACTTTCTGGAACGATCTGCTAACATCAAAAATGTCATCAAAAAAGCCCAACAAAGAATGTTCTTTCTGCGCCATCTCAGGAAGCTCAAATTGCCCAAGGAGCTGCTGATCCAGTTCTACAGAGGAATGATTGAGTCTGTCATCTGCACCTCTGTAACTGTCTGGTTTGGTTCTGCAACCCAACAAGACAGACACAGACTTCAGAGGATAGTTAGAACTAAAGAAAAAACAATGGCTACCAACCTGCCTTCCATTGAGGGCCTGTGTACTGCACGAGTCAAAAAGACGGCTGTGAAAATATTTACAGACTCCTCGCATCCTGGACATAAACTTTTTCAACTCCTACCCTCAAAACGACGCTATAGAGCACTGCACACCAGAACAACTAGACACAAGAACAACCTTTTCCCAAATGTCATCACTCTGCTAAACAAATAATTCCCTCAACACTGTCAAACTAGTTACTAAGTCTGCATTACTATTACTATTACTGTGTTTCCCCCAAAATAAGACCCTGTCTTATATTTTTTTGAACCCTAAAATAAGTGCTTGGCCTTATTGCCATGTGCTCAAAAGCCCGATTGGGCTTATTATCAGGGGATGTCTTATTCTGGGGGAAACAGGGTAATCTTCTCATCATTCCTATCATCCATCTCCTCCCACTTATGATTGCATGACTGTAACTTTGTTGCTTGTATCCTTACGATTTATATTGATATTGATTGTTTCCTAGTATGATCTGATTGCTTCTTTGTACCCTATGACTATCATTAAGTCTTGTACCTTATGATTCTTGACGAATATATCTTGTCTTTTTATGTACACTGAGAGCATATGCACCAAAGACAAATTCCTTGTGTGTCCAATCACACTTGGCCAATGAAGAATTGTATTGTAGTGTAACAGAGAGACATTTGAGACCTGTCAAAAGGCTCAGAGATCTTCTCTTGAGCTTACCACAGTGGCTCTCGTCGCTACTGTCTCCACAATCGTCCTCCAGATCACACTTATAGGACAGGGGGACGCAGGTCCCTGATTCGTGGCAACGGAATTGGGTGTCAGGATCACAGACAGTCGTTGCTGTTATCACACAAAGAAAAAGAGACCTTCTAACATCATCAATATCTCATTCTGTGACATCAACAGCACCATCAACACGTCCCATCAGAACTCATTTCAGAGCCACCGGGTCCCTTAGACAGTTTTGGTAGGACCAGCATTTGGGTTGAAGGACCAAATGTGAAGCTTAAACTTTGCAGAAGCTTCATCTTTTAAAAACGGGAAAAACTCTCCCCAAATTTAGAATCACAGGGCTGGAAGGGACCTTGGAGTCTTCTAGTCCAACCCTCTTTTGCCCAGGGCAAGAGTCCTTTTATCATCCTGGACACATAGTTGTCCAATCTTTTCTTGAAAACCTCCAGCAATGGAGGCCCACAACTCTGAGAGGCAATCTGTTCCATTGATTCATTGTTCTCCCTGTTGGGAAATTCCTCCTTATTCCACTCTAATCAAAAGGATCCTCAACCATTTCCTCACTCTCAATGAGTTGCATGTCAAGATTTATCTAAGGTTCTTTGAAGAGGGGCTGTTTTTGATCATTCACTTAAGCCAGGGGTCTGCAACCTTAAACACTCAAAGAGCCATTTGGACCAGTTTCCCAAAGAAAAGAAAACACCGGGAGCCACAAAACTCTTCCCATGCTTGAGTATTTCTTCAGTGGCCACAAAACTACTATACGTAGTTGAATTAAACATTCTGTTTTCTTCTGAAACTTTTCTTTTCTTGGATTTATCCATGTTGGCCTACCAGGGGTTGAAAAGCTCAATAAATCGTGTGCCGGCGGGTGTCACACATTGGCGGTTGTGATGCATATTCTGAGTGACAGGGAGCCTCAGCAGAGGGGTGAAAGAGCCACAGTTTGCTGACCCCTGACGTAAGCAAACTCTCCGTTGCACCCCCCTCCACCCCAAAGTATCTGCATGACTTACGGCAATTCTTTTCATCGCTCATGTCCCCACAATCGTTGTCATTGTCACATTTCCAGATGTTATTAATGCAATTCCCATTTGAGCATCTGTACTGGTTGGAGAGACAGGTGTTTTCTGGATGTCGGTGGCAAGGGAGAGAGGCAGAGGAGGATAATCAATAATCATTAAAAAGAAAAAAGGCAACCTGAAATTAATGAACCCAACATCTAGTCAACTATCCCAGTTCTCAGCGAGAAAGCTTCCAGAAAAAACAGCCTTTGCGGTAAAGAAGCTTCATTTCGTTGTTGATAGTTGCAATGTCGTGTCCGACCCATCGCGACCCCATGGACAATGTTCCTCCACAGGTCACGTTTTTGCTCTCCCTGGCCACTAGGAGCACTCTACAGGCCTCCCAAACCCTCTTCAGGCCCCGTTTTTGAAAAACAACAGGCCCATTTTTGGCGAAAACGGGATGTGCGGGGCAGGGTTTCGGGAGGCCAAAAATGGCTATATTCGGTGTATAAGACACACCAACATTTCCACCCTCTTTGGGGGGAGGGGGGGAAGTGCATCTTATACTCTGAAAAGTACGGTAAGTAATGTTAGGGAATGGCTATTGCCTAACTGGTTGGGTTGGCAATATACATAAACCATCAATGCATGTTTGCAGTCAAACTGTTATGTATAGCTTTAAGACTGTGATGCTGTATTGCATCATGCTGTATTCTGATTGGCTAGCTCTGTAGCCAATGTACTTAAGAGGAAGCTTGAATTGTGGCTTGTTTTTTCTTATTACATTATTATTGCTACCTCTGCTCCTCTCTGCCTGTTCTCTCTGCATGATCACTGCTTGATCATTGTTACTTCTTGTTTTCTACTGTTTTACTGATTGTTTTACTGCTGTACTTGTTCCTGTTTGCAACTCCAAAAAGAACTGTTTTATTGCATATGACTACAACAACTGGTAAGAAGACTTTGTTCTTCGAATATCTCTGGATTGACAATTTAACTATCTTTATCTGTGTATGACCTGGATTGTTTATTACTTTTTCCTAAAAGTAAAAGAATATCACAACTCAAGTGTGTCTGTGTATTGACAGTGCTTATTCACAATCACTCTCAGCCATTTCTCATGTGCACAACCTTGCTATAAAATAAAATCCAAAGTGAGATGCTATCTGACACTCTAACACCTGGTATATCCTTTACCTTCTTTTATGCAGGTGCCATTCTTCAAGTGATAGTTGGGTGGACAATCACATCGTATCTCGCCTGATGGGAGCAGATGGCTGGAGACTCCATCAGGGCATCGACAAGTATAGCTATTGTTAGCCCTGGGCAGACACAGCAGGCTGCATGGCTTGTCAGCACATGCATTCTTCCCTATCCAGAGGAGAGAAGAAGGAAGGGCCAAAAATGTACCCCGTGAAACTTCAGGAAGAAGATGGTAAAGGGGCCGCATGTCAGCCTTCCAGATGTTGCCTTTCTTGTTTGTTTGTTTGTTTGTCTTGGAAAACGCTTCGCTTCTCATCCAAGAAGCTTCTCGGGTGAGAAGTGAAAGGTTTTCAATGAAAAAAAAAACTCCAGAAAGTCCAGTTGCCTTTTGGAAAAGCACCTGTCGAGCCCAAATTTGACATACGTGTGTCGGAGTATGAATAGTCATAGACTGGAATAGATCAGCCAATGAATAGGCATAGCAACTAAGTCAGCCAATGGGGACTTTGGATAGACAAGGTAACAGCCATGGGGATTCAGTTAGCCAATGGGGCCTGTTTAGAAACAGAAACTTAAGTAAGAAGTCTGGGCGTGGCTTAGCCCAGAGTCTGATTCCGTGCTGAGAACTGAAACTAATCTGCTCTGCTTGTGCTTTGCTTGTAACTGCTACCAGGTTGGAAGACGTCTGCTGTTGGTATTGTAATGTACTTCATGTGTTATTATGTATATAAGGAAGTTAATGAATCCTGCTAAATCAGTCTGCCTGTGCATGCTTTCTGGATTTGATTTTTGCAACAAACTCTGACAATGTGTAGCCATTTTATTTAGCTCTCTATTATACTCCTTTATTCCTTTTCTTTCTCTTTACTATGTAAGGGGAGGGGGGTTTCCGGGTTCGCCACATTCTTAAGGTGGGGGGGTAGGGGAAGGAGCGAATAGATAGTGAGGATTGTTTTGGCTAGGTGACTTTCTTTCCCATGGGAACAAAGGCTGCTCCTGGTGAGAATGGAAGGTGGCGTTTGAAGACTCCGGGAAATGTGGATTGAGTGTTTATTGGAGAACGTGACTTTTGAGGGATGTTTCTAACTTGCAATATTACGTGGTGTGTAATTGCAGTTTGTGTCAGATCCGGAATTATAACAGACTTTGCCAATTTGATGCTTAACCTAAATAAAAGAAATTTGTTTTGGAAGATGGACTTTGCCTATTTCTTTTTGAATGGGTTTCATCCAGTGGTGGAATTCAATTTTTTTTTACTACCGGTTGTGTGGGTGTGGCAGGGGAAGGATACTGCAAAATCTCCATTCCCTCCCCACTCCTGGGGCAAAGATACTGCAAAATCCCCATTCCCTCCCCACTCTAGGGGAAGGATATTGCAAAATCCCCATTCCCTTCTCACTCCTGGTGGAAGGATATTGCAAAATCCCCATTCCCATCTCACTCTGCGGCCAGCCAGAGGTGTTATTTGTCGGTTCTCCGAACTACTCAAAAATTTCTGCTACCGGTTCTCCAGAACTGTCAGAACCTGCTGAATAGCACCCCTGGTTTGATCACTTGGAAACCTGACAGCACCTTTGGGACAACCATGGCCTGGATGATTGAGACTCTTCGTGGACACTTGCCTTCCAGAGTTGCCACTGAATTGTTAGTTTTAATTAGACTCAACATGGGAAGGTTATCTCACGGGAGATGCATCAGAGAAGTAAAGGCAATGTTTTGCTGGTGGACCGATAAATACCTGCAGTCTTTCCGTGGTAGAAGATTTTCATGTCCATCACGCTGTTGAGATGGTCAACCAAGGTCTCCATTCTGGCTCCGTTGTGCTTGGAGGCTCTGAAAATGCTCAGCTGAGACCAGTCATTCCAATAAATATCATTCTGGGGGAGAGGAAAAGTAAAGGAAACCTTTTCGTTTATAAATGTTCATTGGACGACCAGAGATGGAAGCAGATGGAAGACATAACCATATAAGCAAGTACCAAACCAAGCCAGTTGTGCAAATACTTAGCAAACATATTTAAGCCTCTGTTAAATTCATCATACGCACAGAAGGGTTGATTTCACATGCAATGCTTAGCCAATGGCCACACCTTATAAAGCGCAACATGAATAATTATGTTGTAGGGCACGCAACCCTTCTTGTTCCTGCTTTGATCTGTACGAGCAAGTTAATAAATAAAGTTTATTGTCATTGTACGTGTATACACAGTATACCCATACAATGAAATTCACTTAACACCCAAAGACCAGGTCCAACACACATAAGAATCCCCAAACACACTCCCACCCACCACAAATTCCCCACCCCTCAACCACCCAAACATCCACACAACAGACCAAGTAATGCTGTCCAACAGCTCACTGATGGTGGCCCTTTAGTTCATTGTTGAGTGCAATTATAGCTCTGGGATAAAAAACTATTCAGAAAACGTGGGGTCCGGAGTTTTAATTGTTCTGTATCTTCTCCCAGAAGGCAACAATCCAAAAAAGATTGTAAGCAGGATGGGAAGAGTCTCTGAGAATGTTATGCAACTTCCTCAAACAGCGAGATTCGAAGATGTCATCCAGGGCTGGTAGCTGGAGTCCGATGATATTCTGAGCAGTTTTAATGATTCTCTGTAGAGCTTTTTTGTCCGCTACAGAGCTGCTCCCATACCATGCTAGAATGCCGTATGTCAGGACACTCTCAGTGGTGCTGCGATAGTAGGACAGAAGTAGATGCTGAGATAGATTTATTTTCCTGAGCATTCTCAGGAAGTACAGCCTCTTCTGTGCCTTCTTCACAAGCGTGTTAGCATTCATAGTCCATGAGAGGTCCTTCGAGATATAAATGCCCAGAAATTTAAAACTACTAAGTAACAATCCAGGATGGCTAGCTATGCTCTGCATCACATTCATTGGTTCTGAGAACTAAAACAAGCTGCTTGGAGATTATGACTATTGAAGTCTAATATGTCTGGTCAAATTTGTCTTGAGTAGGGAAGCTAAGCAGAGTAGAGTTGGTTAGGACGTGGATGAAAAAACTATTAGAAATCCCAGGACTATAGGTTAGATTGGGAAATTTTAAAAAATCCTAAAAAGAGGGCCTTGATTTTCATCCTACTGGATTTGTCCATAAAGTCTCTCGGAGTCAAACACAGCTCTCAGAGTGAAACACACCTACAGGGTTCTAGATTGCTTGTGTCTATTCTATTATAGGTGTTCTAGATCATGTCTACTCTATTATGGAGGGTTGCAGATTGATAATGCCTGCTCTATCATAGAGGGTTCTAGATTGATAGTGTCTCCTCTATCATAGAGGTTTCTATAATGCCTGCTCTATCATAGAGGGTTCTAGATTGATAACACATCTTCTATCACAGAGGGTTCTAGATTGATAGCGCATCTTCTATCATAGAGGGTTCTAGATTGATAGTGTCTCCTCTATCAGAGAGGTTCTAGATTGATAATGCCCGCTCTATCATAGAGGGTTCTAGATGGATGGTACCTGCTCTATCAGGAAGGTTCCAGAATGGATGATGCCCACTCCATCATAAAGGGTTCTAGATTGACAATATCTGCTCTATCGTAGAGGATTCTAGATGGATGATGCTCGCTTTACCATAGAGGAGTCTGGATTGATAATGTCTACTCTATCAGAGATGTTCCAGAAGTACCTTAAACACAGCAATGGCATAGGGATGAGGAAGACTATCCAAGATCACTGATCTCTGCATGCCGCTGAAGTCGACCCGCTCGATCCTGTCCATGTAGGCCTCCGTCCAGTAGATCCAATGATCATCTGCCGAAATTCCGTTGGGCCACTTTACTCCCTCGGAGACGATGCAAGTAGCCGAGGAGCCATCCATTTCGCTTCGATAAATACCAGGCCGGGAATCGCCCCAATCTGTCCAGAACATCAGTCTGGGAATAGAAGTCATAACCAACAAGAGGTAGAGAGAGAAAAAAATGAAGCCTAAGCCAGGCCGGAACTAGGATGGAATGTAATTCTCCTGATTAATTTAGGGAATGTTTCAACCCAGATGTCAGTTTTGGAAGCCATATTAGGCCGGAAGCTTCCATGCTGCCACCTTCTCATGTGTGGGAAAGTAGGAAGGGGGATTTAGTAGAGGGGTTGTCTTTAGACATAATAGCATTCTTCCTGCCGGTCAAGATCAGGGCGATCCTGCATCTGGAGAAGGTGTGGTCAAAGTGATGTCTCGAGATGAGATGGGATGGATGGTGATTGGAGCATGTGATCGACTGAGGACTGAGGGGATGGTTTGGGGGGTTTTGATTTACTGAGGGAAAACCCGGATCTCTCAGATTCGGGTTTTCCCAGATGTGCCAGTTTACCTATTCTAGTAAATAGAACTTTGAAAAATGCTTTCTTCAGAGTCTTTACTTGGAGTTGGGGGTTTTCTGGAACACGGACATTAACCCGAATCTCTCCTTAAAGCATAACGGCACCCCGAAAGGGGGCCTTTAGAGGTGCTGAGCCCCAGCATCTACCTAAATCTCGGGTGGTGTGAAGACTCAGTGAAAATGGAGGAGAAAGAAGCGATCGCAGAGGGGGCTGTGGGGACGGATACTCAAGGATTTACCGACACCCAGTTGGTGTTTTTCTGGAAAGCTGATACCAGAGATAATCTCAAAATGTGAGATTCAGCTTTCTGGAGGGCTGCTTTGAGGTCCACGTTGCAAGTCCTCTGACTCCAAAAAGAACCCAAACAAGATCAAGGGATAGGAGACTTCCTACTTACCCTTCTTTGGGCACCAAAGTTAGGGCCCGGGGTCGCTCCAGCACCGAGGAGTTTAAAATGGTAAGACGCAAGTCCCCGTCTGGGTTGGCAACCTGTGTGGAGACCACAAATTGGAGAACGATGATTCCACCAGACTATTATTGTTACTGATCTAGCAAGAGGCTGGTTTAGTTCTAGCTGGAATTATCAGGCATAAGAATTCACGTATTTTTTTCTTTTCTTTTATGTGCACTGAGAGTGTATGCACCAAGGACAAATTCCTTGTGTGTCCAATCACACTTGGCCAATAAAGAATTCTATTCTATTCTATTCTATTCTATTCTATTCTATTCTATTCTATTCTATTCTATTCTATTCTATTCTATTCTATTCTATTCTACTCTACTCTACTCTACTCTACACTCTACTCTTTATTCCTCTATTCTATTCTATTCTATTCTATTCTATTCTATTCTATTCTATTCTATTCTACTCTACTCTACTCTACTCTACTCTACTCTACTCTATTTCTATTCTATTATTCTTGATGAACGTATCTTGTCTTTTTATGTACACTGAGAGCCTATGCACCAAGGACAAATTCCTTGTGTGTCCGATCACACTTGGCCAATAAAGAATTCTATTCTATTCTATTCTATTCTATTCTATTCTATTCTATTCTATTCTATTCTATTCTATTCTATTCTATTCTACTCTACTCTACTCTACTCTACTCTATAGTCTACTCTTTATTCCTCTATTCTATTCTATTCTATTCTATTCTATTCTATTCTATTCTATTCTATTCTTTCCATATTCTATTCTATTTCTATTTCTATTTCTATTTCTATTTCTATTTCTATTTCTATTCCATTCCATTCTATTCTAAAGTTAGGCCTTATGTTTGGTGTGTGCTATTCAAAAGAGAGATTGACCAGCTCCAATAAATTCCTGACAAAATCCAACCAGAACAAAACAGGTTCTAGAATTCCTCCTAGATAGTGATAGCCATGTAATATGCTGTAGAGTTATGCAACATCCATTCTGGGGAAAGATCTTGAGGTCTCTTAACTTGAGGGCCAGACAAATCAACATCCGTAGACCTTTAGTCTGCGAGTGGAAACAAAAAAAAGGAAGGTGTACCATTCACAGCATCTCTGTTTGCGCTACCTGTCTGCCATCCTGGGCAGTGTCAGTATCATCGGAATCCAGTACCAAGCCACTGCATTTTCCAAACCATGGTTTAGAGCAGGGGTGGGCAACGATGGCCCTTTTATGACTTGTGGACTTCAACTCCCAGAATTCCTGTGCCAGCTGTGTTAGCTCAGGAATTCTGGGAACTGAAGTCCACAAGTCATAAAAGGGCCATCGTTGCCCACCTCTGGTTTAGAGTTTAAGCTTACTGAATGAATGCAGCCTAGTTTGATGAAAAGAAGGACCAGGGGAGACACGATAGCAGTGTTCCAATATCTCAGGGGTTGCCACAAAGTAGAGGGAGTCAAGCTATTCTCCAAAGCACCTGAAGGTAGGCAAGAAGCAACGGATGGAAACAACCTAGAACTAAGGAGAAATTTCCTGACAGTGAGAAAAATCAACTAATGGAAGGGCTTGCTTCGGAAGTTGTGGGTGCTCCATCATTGGAGATTTTTAAGAAAAGATTGGACAGTCATTTGTCTGAAATGGTATAAGGCAGGGGTGTCAAACTCAAGGCCCGAGGGCCAGCTCCAGCTCCACAGGGTGCTTAGAACTGGCCCACGTGGCCGCCCTGGAAACAGCGAAGGACCAGGCCATGGTGTCTCGGCCAGCAAAAACAGAGCCATGCACAGCCCTCCCGAGCTCCAGCCTTGGTGGCGCAGCAGACTAAAGTGCTGTTAAGTAGCACCAGCTGCCTGCAATTACTGCAAGTTCGAATCTCACCAGGCTCAAGGTTGACTCTGCCTTCCATCCTTCCGAGGTAGGTAAAGTGAGGACCCGGATTGTGGGGGCAATAAGCTGACTTTATATAAAAAAGAACACCGCTTAAAGGGGGGTGGGGCAAAAAAGCACTACTAAGCAGGTATATACAAAAGTATGAAGGCTATTTCTTAATGCATTGTAAGCCGCCCTGAGTCTCCGGAGAAGGGCGGCATATAAATCGAACCAATAAATAAATAAATAAATAAATTTTCACTGGCAGAGGGTTGCAGGAGGCCATTGCAGCCGAAAACGGAACTCAGGAGCCCATTTTCATTGGCCGAGCACTCGGGCCGCCACAGGTGCACCCTCGACAGGATTGAGGTTGAGCTGGTCATGCCCACACAGAGTCCCCGAGGTCAAACAAAAGCTTGATGTGGCCATCAATGAAATCGAGTTTGACACCCCTTGGTATAGGGATTTCCTGCCTGACCAGGAGGTTGGACTAGAAGACCTCCAAGGTCCTTTCAAACTCTGTCATTCTGTTATGATGAATAATTCAGGAATCTAAGTTTATTTAAAGGAAGCCTCAACTTGGTCCGGACAAGGTGGATTGAGTTCTTGTCTCTTTCTTTTGGAGACCAAGGAAAGTCATTATGGATTTGTATTGGGTTAATGGCTAAGCACCAGAGGCAGTCAATGAATTGAGATTTACTTTCATTCCTACCCCACACCTTTGCCATTCCTACCCCACACCTTTGCCACCCCCCCCCCCAAAATATCATCCATGCTCCCCATCTGGGATAGACTTCTGCTTCCTTCTTGAGATGTTGGCTTCTTTCTACAAGCAGAAGGAGGTGTACCTCGATTTTGGGAATGCCGGCGTTCACCCAGTAAAGCAGTTGACTGATGGGCTCAAAGACTAATGCTTCGACCGTCTCCAGGCCGGTGCCGATGATCACTTCCTGCCCAGAACTTCCGTTGAGACAGAGACGCTGAAAATAATGGATCGGAGCCGTTAGGGAAGTCAACTGCTAACTTTGATGCCAACCAAACTCAAGAGGTGATCCCTGAAGCTAAGGAGAGCAGCACGAGAAGAAGTGATGGAGAACATCCAGCCTTAAGACTGCATCGCTTAGAACAGGGCTGGGGAATTCTGGAAGCTGAAGGCCACAAATCCATAAGTCTTAAAGTTACTAAGGTTGGACACTCCTGGCCTAGAACTTCCAGCCATTACTGGTGGTCAACTTAGAAGAGGTAGCACCTAGGACTTTTCCTTCTGGATCAACTTCAGAAAGTAACAAACACACACATTATATCCCACTTTTTCTCTACCACCCCATTCAAAGAAGAGACACAAGATGTTTGGAGGAAGTATCAGAATTAGGAGGAAGTATCTAAATGGGAGACAGAGATGCTGGCAAATCTGAGACCAGATGGATTCATTTCAGCTGGAGAAACAAGCTAAAACAATCCCTGCATTTCCAAGATTTCCCCAATACTTTTTTTTTTGTCTCACTGGATTTTGAGTCAGTGACTTTGAGCTGCTCACCAAACCCAATGGGGACTCAAACCCTATCAAAATTGAAGCCGTGTTCTCAAACAGAAGGCTTACTGGTAATTTCCTGCTCCATCAATCTCCTTTTCTTTCTTTAATTTGATCAGCCCCAAAGCTGCCACAACTAACAATGCTCTCCACTCTCTTAAAAAGGCAGGTGTGCCAATTTTCCCCTTGCACAGATCCAAAAAAATCAAAATCTGGAAGCAAACAGCCCAGTAGTGACACAGCCTTCCTAGGTTACACCACAAGCCACAAAAGACCTCGAGAGTTTTGTTCCAACCTCAGAAAGTCTTGTTTCGAATTTGAAAGGTTCAAAAAAAGACTGTCTCTAAATCAAAACATCACCCTGCCAACCAAAGTGCGTAGAGTCAAGGCTATGGTGTTCCCAGTTGCAATGTATGGCTGTGAAAGTTGGACCATAAGGAAGGCTGAGCACCAAAGAATTGAGGACTTTGAACTCTGGTGCTGGAGAAGACTCCTGTGAGTCCCTTGGACTAAAAAGCGATCAAACCGGTCAGTCCTGGAGGAGATCAACCCTGACTGCTCTTTAGAAGGCCAGATCCTGAAGGTGAAACTCAAATACTTTGGCCACCTGATGAGAAGGAAGGACTCCCTGGAGGAGAGCCTAATGCTGGGAACGATTGAGGGCAAAAGAAGAAGGGGACGACCGAGAATGAGGTGGCTGGATGGAGTCACTGAAGCAGTCGGTGTGAGCTTATGGTCTCCGGGGGATGGCAGAGGACAGGGAGGCCTGGAGGAACATTGTCCATGGGGTCGCGATGGGTCGGACATGACTTCGCAACTAACAACAACAACAAATCAAAACCATTTAGGTTTTGTGGTAGACCAGAACACGGGTGGAAAAGCCAAGTTTTGTTCCAACCTGGAAAAATTTTTTAAAGGACCCTTCCTTTGGGTTTTAAGCTTGGAAATTTGAAAAACAACCCCATCCAGTTAGGGATTAAAATACAGGTCATCTTCAATTTACAACAGTTCCCACTCTTAAAACTACCGAACGAACTAATTGTTTCCTGCAAGAGCCACTCCCCGTTCGTTCCTCTTTTGTTTCCTATGGGAGGGGCCAATCACCTCCAAGGTGTGGCTTTACTCCCAAGTCGACCCTGCTTTCTGAGCTGTTCTTGTCTTCTGGCAGCTCTGTGCATGAGCACACTGGGAACAGGCTCCAGCTGTTCCTCTGCCTCACTGCTGTCTATCTCCCTCTCTGCCTCCAACGCAGAGCCCTCATCCGAGCTTTCCCCAGCCCCCAGGACTGGCCCATGTTCCTCCCCAACCTCCTCACTGTCCAGCTCTGCTGCCAGCTCCGGCGGGCCACAACACTAACCTGGATAATTTCAAGAGTCACATCTGCCCAGTATAGACAGTTGTGGGCGTAATCGAAATCGAGGGCCACCGCCCCACGCAGCCCCGTCAAAGGCAAATCTTCAGTCAGCCCGGACGACAGATCGTACCGGTGGATGGAATACCTTGTTGAATACAAGATGAACTCATTTTCCTCTGCAAAAATAAATAAATAAATAAAAATTAGAAAAAATCCTTTGAAAAGTTTAAAAAAAAAATTGGCCATGCCCACCCAGTCACATTACCCCCACCACCACCAAGCCACGTGCACAGAACCAGTAGTAACAAATTTTACATTTTACCCCTGAAACAACCTCCTTTTCCCCTCCTTTGCTTACCTGCTAATGGACACGGTACGGTTTCCCCTTCTAACCGGGTTTCTACGTCACCTCCAGAACACGTGTCTCCAGATATCTTGCGGTAACTAACATCAATAAAACAAGAGTGTTTTGTCAAGAGGCACGCAGAGTTGTAACCCGAGTGCCCCTATCAAGTTAACAACACTGGGAATATGCCACTTTATTATTATAAATTCCAACTTGGGCCCTCCAAAAAGAATTCGCAGGTAATATATGAATTGATTGCATTAACACCTTGGGTATAGGTGGAGAGTGACAAAATGTGCATTGTGACAGAGTGACACAAACCCCCTCACACTGTCATGGAAGTGTGAAAAGTCTCATCTCATGGCATCCGTTTCACCATTTTTGTCCCATCGCGGTTATAAATAACTAGCTGGACGCTTGTGCTTTGCTACGAAACGATGTGATCGAGTGTGATAAATTGACAGTTAAAGCCTGAAACTTAACGTAGAATGTGTAACTCCGTAGCGAGCGTGTTAATATAAGGCAACTGGCAGTTGGAACAGAGGGGGAAGGGGAGTAGAATGTCCCAGCCTGCAGGCTGGATGAGTCACACACTGGCCACACCCTCTCCCAGTTTAGCAAAGGGGTAGCATCAGAGCGTGTGAATATAAGGCAACTGGCAGTTGGGACAGAGTTCCTTTCAGGTGGGGAGGGGGAGTAGAACGTCTAATTCCTCAGCATCAGAGCGTGTGAATATAAGGAAACTGGCAGTTGGAGGAGAGTTCCTTTCAGGTGGCGAGGGGGAGTAGAACGTCTAACTCCTTAGCATCAGAGAGTGTGAATATAATACTGTATATGAAATACTAACGATCTGATGGTTGTTTCAAAAAATCCTTTCTTAGTGAGCACCTAGAAGCCAAGAGGAACATACATGGCAAATTTCAAGTTTGTAGGCTTGATAAACCTTGTAGTATGTAAATCTCATGACCTACCCTCGTGTCTTCTTGTAGGTTGACCCAACCGGGCACAGCGCAGGAGGAGAGAAAAGTTTGCCAGCAAACTCGGGATCCGGAATGCAAACTTCTAACGACAGGTCCTCACTTAGCTTGAAACCAAAATCGCTAAACGGGGAAGTTTAAAGAAAAAGAGCAAAGCAAACAAATAATATTTCTTCTAGTTGTTGTTGTTGTGGAGAATCTAGTTTCAAATCTTAGGAAAAGCAAGAGTTCAGGAATTGCAACCAGTTAAATAGGATTATCATCCACAGAGCATCCAAGGTAGTGTTTCATAACCTTCGCAACTTTAAAGAGGTGTGGACTTCAACTCCCAGAATTCCCCAGTCAGCACCTCCAGCTAGCCAGGCCAGGCTGTAGACAAGGCAGAGTGGTAGACAAAAGTTGGTATCATTATTCAAGAGACCACATCTTGACCTAAGGTTTATAGCAGTGTTTGTCAATGTCAACAATTTGTAGATGTATGGACTTCGACTCCCAGCATGCTGCCGGCTGGGGAATTCTGGGAGTCGAAGTCCACACCTCTTAAAGTTGTTGAGGTTGAGAATCACCAACCTAGGCAGATAAGGAATTCATTTCCCTCGTATCCCTTTGCCAAATCCAAAGACTTTTTCTCATAACAATACAATGACACTCAAGTGGGCAATGTGACCTGCACTAATAGAGGGAGGGTGAATTCTATACTTCAGTTATGTAGGTTTGCACGGGAATTAGCTAGATCTGGTTTTGCCTTCATCAGTGCCAAAATGATGTACTCAATAAAGTTTTGCATTCAGAGGTTGGATCATCTCAACCATGCTTGCTTTGATTGAGTTTGTCAGCCGGAATGTTGATATATGGTTGAGGCAAAGCCACATTTCTAGAGGTCTCCAACAAAGAAGGGGCCCTCTACCTTGAAAGTCCCCGTCCTCCAATATTCATCATAACTGTTGCTCAGCAGAGACCCCGACTTACCACTCGTAGTCTTCCCTGGTGCAGGAACAATTGGAGACCAGGAACGGTCGATCGAAATCTTCCCCGTTGAAACAAGTGGCATGAGGCGTTCGCCTTTTGAAGACCGTCTTGTGTCCCAGGAGACACTCGTTCCCACGTTCATCGGAGGGAGACCACAGCTTATAATCATTTTCCGTGCAAGGCACCCCTAGAAAATAATCAGGGGGTTTTGTTTTAAATTGCGGGCAGTGGGCAGGGAAAGGGAAAAAACCCTGTCACTCTACAAGGACAAGGTTCGGCCTACACCAAGATCAAGAAATGCCACCGGAGGCCAATTCCTTCCCTTACCGAGGACATCCGTGGTGTTGATCTGTAGAATCAGCCAACTGTGGCCGTTTTCTTTGTAAGACCCAAAAATGGTGAAGATGGTGCTTTTCTCGCCCGGTTCTGTCAGCAGGCCATACACAAAGACTGGCTTTTCGGAGAATGTGAAAGTTTTCCAAGTTTCCCCTTCATTCGTGCTATACCTACGTGGAAAGAAAGACAAGAAGATGTCTGCCATACCTTGGTTTTGGTCCTTCTCCATTCCAGCATCTTTTGCTTCGGATAGTCCCCATTTCTTGCTACTTGTTGTGACCTAGGCTCACTTAGTCATTTCAAAACACAATTACTCTCAAACAAACCAATTTTATTATAACAGCTGAGAATTACTTCATTCCCAGCTTAGTCCAAATTAATTCCAAAACAAGTCCTTCAGAAAAAGTCCTTCGGGCTTATCACAAACCTTTATCTTCTTTGGCACCCTGCCAAAGGCCTTTCTTGGCAAAGCCCCACAAAGTTCAGAAACAAGAGACGCCGACTGGAAGCAGATTTAGCAATGTTGCTTTCCTACAAAGAGCCCAAGAGCCTTTGCTGCTCTTTTAAGCCTTATGGGAGGGGCCAATCATCTCCTGGCCTTACTCCCGAGTCGTCCTTTTTGTTTTAGCTCCTCTTGCCTTCTGGCAGCTCTTCTCATGCATGCACTAGGAACAGGCTCCTCCTGTTCCTCTGCCTCTCTGCTGTCTGCCTCTGGAGGCTCCAGAGTACGCGCATCACTCCCAGATGGCCCCGGCCTCATCTCTGTCTCTAACGTAGAGCTTTTGTCTGGGCCTTCCCCTGACTCCAGGACTGGCCCATTGTCCTCCCCAGCCTCCTCACTGTCGGATTCCACTGCCAGCTCCACAGGCTGCTGGTGGACCACAACACTACTTGCCTCTAAGTTCAGGATATAGTCAGTGATGGAAGAAACATGAGCTTATTTTCTTTTTCCCCCTTTTCGAAGACAATGCTGACGAGTTGTTTCGGTGCCAGTTGGGCCACTAAGATTGTCTATTTTACCCCTCTCGAATCCAGAACCTGAAGAATGAGGTTGCTGGAAATTGGAAACTCACTGCCAAGTTTCAGCAATTCATTGTGGGGGGAGGTGGGGGTTGCTGTAAAATGGAAACGGAGTGCAGAGTGCTCACCCCTGCGATACAGGCTGATCAGAATGAGGCCCTTTAAAAGCCTCTGAAAATGGGCAAATTCAGCCAATGTAGATTCCATTAATCTTCATCTCCCCCCTCCCCCCCCCCCCCCCCAAAACAGCAGAAGCTGTTTTGGCTGACATTTGGTTCCTGCTCCATGCTAACAATTATTTATTGGTTTGTAATAAAGCCTAAGAACCAACTGATACAGTGGTGAAGGCAGCAGGCTAGAAACCAGGAGACTGTGAGTTCTAGTTCTATCTTAGGCAGGAAAGATGGGGAGGTGATTTTGGTCCAGTCCCTCTCTCTCCAACAAACCACTTCTGAAAATCCTTGTTCAGGCAGCCTCCAAGTGTTGCGCATAATAAATACTAAATAAATGATAACATTGAAGAGCTCCACAATCTTGGTGACAACATCCGTTAAGTTATCCTCATGCACATTTTGGAAACCACTCTCCAAGAATTCTCCTGGAGTTTTTCAAAGTGCATTATTAAGGAGACAGGATCAGAGAGATCGGCTGCCTCTTTTAATCGTCGCCCACGGTTTTTTCCTTAAAATCAAGATACCGGAAGAGAGAAAGAGTTGCTGATTTGGCCTTCTTCCTACACATGCTGGTTTTGTTTTGTTTTTTCAAATCCAAGATGCAAATTATATTGCTCACTGGGACGGAACACAATCTGTTGGCTAAAGAGGCTTGAGCGAAATTGTCCCTCTAAGGTTTTCTCAGTTCCTAGACTGAATAGCCAAGAAGCAGACGCAGACAGAGATAAAGATCCAAGAGAGGAATATGGGAGGCAATTCAAAAAAAGCATAGCAATTAAAGTATCGAAGCGGGCGAGAGATGATGGATAGATGATTTCTCTTTTTTTGTGGTGGTTGTTCTGATTTGCTTCTGCTTTTCTCTCTGTCTTTTCTTTTTTTAGATAGGTGACGACTAGAAGTTAGGTAGGATAGAAAGAAATCGTCTTCTAATAAAGAGTGACAGGATTAAAAGTTAGAATAAGTGATAGAAATAAGAGAAGGGGGAATATTAGTGTATACACTTTTATATAATAAAATAAAAGCAATAACAAGAGAAAACATGGAATAATTGAATAATGACAGACTGCAACTTAATATCAATGTGTATCATTATTAGAAATATATAAGTTGATTGAACGTAATAACTATGATTAATTCTACTAGTTTTATCTGTATTAAAATGTATGACACTCTGGGTGCCACACTGTTCATGCATTATATTTTTGTAAAAAATAAAAAAATAAAAAACTTATAAGATAAATAAATAAATATTCTTCACTGGCAAAAATACATACATACATACATACATACATACATACATACATAACAGAAAGTTTTCTCTGTTCTTCAAATTCTTTACCCATAAAGATTTAGAGCATGGCTATCAAGATTCCTTTTCCATTCTCCCAGGTGGCCTAAAACACCTGGGAAGTGGAAAATAAACAATCCCAGTTTATGGACTCAATCCCCCAGGACAGGCAGACTTATTGGTACTTGGCTTACTTCAGCTGGTTTGTTTCTGAGCCCTGTGTCACAGCCATGAGGATTCCACCGTGGTCTCCCCAGGAGTAATAATGGGGCCCAGACAGGACCTGAGAGAGGAAGCAAATAAAGTCACTGGACTAAGATGGCCACAGATCAATATCAGGTAGCAAAAAGACAAATACAAACACGCATGCATAGAAAAATTCATTCGGCATTCTGGAAAGTCGATATTCATGTTCCTGCTTGCTCTAACAAATACATCCAAGGCTGATCCTATTATTTTCCCCATCGAGGAATCACGTTACTGGAACTGCCCCTCTCTGCAAAATTGCCAACATTCATTTGAAAAACGTCTTTATACATTCTCAACAACTTTTGTTGTTGTTAGTTGCGAAGTTGTGTCTGACCCATCGCGACCCCATGGACAACGTTCCTCCAGGCCTTCCTGTCCTCTACTATCCTCTGGAGTCCATTTAAGCTCACGCCGACTGCTTCAGTGACTCCATCCAGCCACCTCATTCTCTGCCATCCCCTTCTTCTTTTGCCCTCCATCGCTCCCAGCATTAGGCTCTTCTCCAATGAGTCCTTCCTTCCTTCTCATCAGGTGGCCAAAGTATTTGAGTTTCCTCTTCAGGATCTGGCCTTCTAAAAAGCAATCAGGGTTGATCTCCTCTAGGACTGACCGGTTCTCAAGAACTTATCTGGGGTTAAATACCAATGATACATCAGCTTATAAAACTTTTCTTTTCAGAACCCTTTTATTTCCACAATGGAGGAATGGCAAAGAAATGGATGGAGTTAGTAGAGATGGCTTAACGGTCTGGTTTGATCAAAGGAAAAAAAAATACAACTACTTTTGTTTCTACTTGGAAACCACTTCTGGACTTTGGGCTCGAGATGGGGGATCAGATCAGATGTTCCCAAATATCTTTGCATCTTGTGAGACCAGAGGCCAAGCAAAAAAAAAATTAAAACCCTCTTCTTCTTCTTCTTCCTCTTCCTCTTCTTGTTCTTCTTCCTCCTCCTCCTCCTCCTCCTCTTCTTCTTCCTCCTCCTCTTCCTCCTCCCTCTCTCTCTCCCTCTCCTTCTATATAAATTTTATTTGTACATTTTTCTTTAACTTACATAAATGCTTAATGATACAGTGTTATTTGTCTGGGTCAATTTACTTATACATAATATCAATAATACTAACAATATTTACTTCTAAACAGTAGTATTCTTCCAGCTTCTAATTTCTACCTTTGTGGTCTAACCATTTGTAGAACAAATCCCATGTTAAAAAATATTCTATATCTCCTTTGTCTTTTATCTTTAATGTTAGCCTATCCATTTCCGCACAATCTTAATTTTTTTTTTTTAATTATGGTTACATCTGTAGGAATTCCCTCATTTTTCCAACATTGTGCAAATACATTTCTTGCTGCTGTCAATGCATGTAATATTAAATACACAGCCCCTTTATCATATTTTTCTGGTAGTATACCTGTCTTAATTTTCTCAGGCTGGGCAGGAGCCAACCAAGCCCGTCCCATCCCCATAGAGGAAAAGAGAGGTGGCTGAGTTCAGAAATCCTTTGCCGGATTATCCGAATGCAGGCCGAAAGTCAGATCATCGGATGAGCTTGACTGCAAAACCCAGGGCCAAGCAGCCCACCCAAAACGCCGAGGGCACTTCCATGAACGGGAGCCAAGCCTCACTGGGAAGGCAAAGGGCCAAACCGTTTTGGCAGCTCACCCTGTGGTCTCCCTTCCTTCCCACAATCGGATCATCCCGACACCCTTGAGGGAGGCATTTGCGGAAGAAAAGACGGGGCACGGAGGCTGGCGAGCAAAAGACAAATGCCATTCACCATAAAAATACAAAAGTATGAAGGCTATTGCTTAACACCTTGTAAGCCACCCTGAGTCTCCGGAGAAGGGCGGCATATACATCAAATTAAAAAAATAAAAAATAATGGGCAGCAACCTTTCTCCGCAGGTACAGGGGTTTAAGACTAACTTCAAAGGTGTTTTTTTCCAAAAGGCAACTGGACTTCCTTGGGTTTTTGTTCTTCGAAAACATTTCGCTTCTCATCCGAGTAGAAAAATAGGGAGTAGAAAAATTTGGTAGGAAAGTAACAGCGTTCCGTGCGCCTTGGGCGTTGAGTCATGCCGGCCACATGACCACGGAGACGTCTTCTTCGGACAGCGCTGGCTCTTCGGCTTTGAAACGGAGATGAGCACCGCCCCCTAGAGTCGGGAACGACTAGCACAGATGTGCGAGGGGAACCTTTTTTACCTTTTATCATTATTTCATGGGGGGGGTTTGCACTACAAATAAGATATGTGCAGCGTGCATAGGAATTCGTTCATGTTTGTTTTCAAACTATAGTCCGGCCCGAACAGTCTGCGGGACTGTGAATTGGCTCCCTGTTTAAAAAGTTTGAGAGCCCCTGCTCTAGAGCTACAGGGATGTCACCCTTCCCTCACCCCGCCACGAGGGTCTGGCGTTTCCTTACCTCCTGCCATCGGACGCCAGCACTGCTGGAAATGTAGACGTTCATTTTACTTGCCATGTTCTTCCCCACGGAACCTACGAAGAGAAGAAGCACGTGAATCTCAGGGCGATTCGTCTGATCTTTAAGCGCCTCAAGATCAGGGGTGTCGAACTCGATTTCATTGAGGGCCACATGAGGTTTGTGTTTGACATCAGGAGGGGCGAAGTGCAGTGATGGTATTCAGCCGGTTCTATCTGGTTCGGGCATACCGGTAGGGGTGAGGAGGGAATGGGGATTTTGCAGTATCCTTCCCCCAGGAGTGGGGTAGGAATGGATATTTTGCAATATCCCCCTAGGAGTAGGGAGGGAATGGGGATTTTGTAGTATTCTTCCCCCAGGAGTGGGGTAGGAATGGATATTTTGCAATATTCCCCCAGAAGTGTGGAGGGAATGGGGATTTTGCAGTACCCTTCCCCCAGGAGTGCAGAGGGAATGGGGATTTTGCAGTATCCTTCCCCATTTTGCAGTATCCTTCCCCCAGGAGTGGGGTAGGAATGGAGATTTTGCAATATCCCCCTAGGAGTGGGGAGGGAATGGGGATTTTGTAGTATCCTTCTCCCAGGAGTGGGGTGGAAATGGAGATTTTGCAATATTCCCCCAGTAGTGGGGAGGGAATGGGGATTTTGTAGTATCCTTCTCCCAGGAGTGGGGTGGGAATAGATATTTTGCAATATTCTTCCCCCTGGAGTGGGGTGGGAATGGAGATTTTGCAATATCCTTCCCCTGCTACGCCCACCAAGCCACACCAAGCCCACCAAGCCACAGAACTGGTAGTAAAAAAAATTGGATTTCACCACTGGCTTTGACCATCGACCAACCAGAATTTAAGAAAGGAGAGCAAGAGGATCGAAGCGAAGCAAGCAAGCCAAAAAAAACCCCCCAACGATCTACCTGTTGCAATGATCAATCCGGGAGCGGATTCCTTGGATAGGATGGGCATTCTGCGCAACTGGAAGTTGAGAAGCTGACTGAGTCTTTGGGCCAAGTGAAGAGAACACCCCAAAGAAAGCTAGCGAAAGAGGAAACACGCAAAAGTCACTCGCCTTGTCCTACCAGAAAATAAGATGCATTTAGAATTCCGGAATCTGGGTGTCTCATCAAGAGCTCTGGATCAAGGATCGAAATCCCAGAGCTCACTGTAACATCATTGCAAAAAAGGCACTAAGAGTTGCCGATCTCATTTTACGAAGTTTTCTCTCTGGTAATGCTATGCTTCAAACTAGGGCATGTAAAACCTTTGCCAGGCCTATCCTTGAATACTGTTCACCTGCTTGGAATCCTCACTGTATTTCAGACAATCAATACTTTAGAGAAGGTCCAGAGATATTTTACTAGAAGAGTCCTCAAATCTTCTGCTCGATATAAAATTCCCTATCCCACCAGGCTTGAAATTTTGGGTCTGGATAGCCTCAAACTACGCCGTCTACGTTCCGACCTATGCTTAGTTGATAAGATTATTTACCAAAACGTCCTACCTGTAAATGAGTAATTTCATTTCAACCGTAATAACACAAGGGCAATCAACAGATTCAAACTCAATGTAAATCGCTCTAATCTTGATTGTAGGAAATATGTCTTCCGCAGTAGAGTAGTAAATGTCTGGAACACTCTACCTGATCCTATTGTTGGTCTCACTAGTCCCCATCCCTTTTACCTTAAACTGTCTACCGTGGACCTTTCACGTTTCTTAAGAGGTCCCTAAGGGGTGTGCATAAGCGCAACAAGCGTGCCTACCGTCCCTGTCCTACTGTCCCCATGTATATATACTCATTCTATGGTGCTTATTTCCCAACCAATACGACCAAACCTCTCATCCCGTGCGCGTGTCTTCCAAGAGGCACGGTGTGTCTCCACATATTCCTCTTGCATGGTTGGTAAGCTTTGATTCAACTTCTGCAATGGGCTGTGGGAATGACCTTGAGGAAGGGAAGCCACAGGCTGGACAACCAGGATATAAAAGAAATCTCATCCCATAGGAGGAAAAGGAATGTGGGAAGCTTTTCAGACGGAAGCCTCCCTAATTTCCCAGAGAGTAAAAGAAGAGGGTCGCAATGGGGCAGACACAACTTCGCAACTAACAACAACAACAACAAAAAAGAAAAGGAGTAGAGAAACACTTGCAGTCTTGCAAGATTCTGTTGACGTAACCTTACAATAAAAATAGAGCTAAGTCTCCTGGTTGGCCTTCTTGTTTGGACTACCTCGCAGGGCTGATAGCAATCTTGTAAGATGGAAAGTATGTCTCTCCGCCTTTCCTTTTACTCTCCAGAAATATAGGTAAGGTCAGTTCTGAAAACATCTCTCCCTCTCTCCTTTCTTCTGTGGGATATTTTTTACATGTCCAGCGTGTGACTCTCCTTTCTGTTTCCCAAGGCCATTCTCACGGACCATTACAACACCACATTTGAGGGGCTGCCAGAAAGAATAGTTATTCTCCAAAGCACCAGAGGGCAGGACAAGAAACAGTGGTCGGAAACTAATCAAAGAGAGAAGCAACCTGGAATTAAGGAGAAACTTCCTAACAGGGAGGACAATTATCCAGTGGAACAGCTTGCCTCTAGACGTTGTGGGTGCTTCATCGCTGGATGTTTTTAAGAAGAGTCTAGACAGCCACTTATCTGAAATAGAACAGGTCTGTGATGGCGAACCTATGGCACGTATAGAGCCGTATCGGTGGGCACATGAGTTCAATTGATTTTTGGGCCTTCTGGGCCCACCAGAAGTAGGGAAATAGGCTGTTTCCTGCCTTCGGAAGGCCAGGGGCGTGGGGAAGGCCTGTTTTTTGCTCCTAGAGAGGAGCCTGGGGAGGGTGAAAACAGCCTTCCCCACTTCCCTGGAGGCCCTTTGGAGGCCAAAAACAGCAAAAGGGCTGTTTCCGGCTTCCGAAGGGCCTCTGGGGGCTGGGTAAGGCCCTTCCGCTCTCCCCAGGCTCCTAGAGAGCCTCTGGAGCCTGGGGAGAGCAAAAAACGGGCCTACCGTGCCTTCGCGTGCCAAAAGCGGGGAGGAGTGCAGGGGGGTTGTGAGTGCATGCACAGGGGGGCAGGACGGATAGAATTATGGGTGTGGGCACGCACGATACCCCCACATACACACACTCCCCGCGCTTTTGGCATGCGATGGCAAAAAGGTTAGCCATCCCTGGTATAGGTTCTCCTGCTTGAGCAGGCAGCTGGAATAGAAGACCTCCAAGGTCCCTTCCAGCCTTACGTGCTTCATCGATGACCAACAAAGTAAGATAAGCTCACCATGGGTTGACGTCTCCCAACTTCACCTACTTTTACAACCTGCGTAAAGCTTAAGTGGGGCCCTGGAATGCAATGAGCGATCCGAAAGCCTTCAGAGAGGCAGCACCATTCCGTCGGTTGTCGGCCATCATTACCTCACAATTTATCTTTTCGCCATAGTGAGTATACTCTGGAGGCTGGAGAAATTCCCAAGTCCCACCTTTGTCGAAGGTGATGACCGAGCGCATATTCTCGTCGCTGAATGAGCCGTTGATCAAGGTGGTGATATAGACCCCCGGAATGCCCTCCACGCGGTGGAAGTCTGCAAAAGGCTCGCTTGCGAAGTATCTGCCGAAAGAAGATACTCACTCACCTACCGGTCCTTCGAGGTAGGCCGAGACGACAAAACCGAGATGGCGAGAAACCCGGGATTCAACTTTACGGATATACAGCACGGTGAGAGAGTCTTAGATCATCAAGCGCTCTGTTGTTTTAGCAAAGTTTTAATTTCGTCTTTTAATGACCCCGTAATCCCTTACATCGGGGTGGAGTTGGGGCAACTGAATGGAGCAGAGTGTTTACTGGCCGGATGCCCTTCCTGTCACCAATGCAGAGTTCACAGCAAATACGTATCTTTCGGAGTATAAGACGCTCCGGACTATAAGGCACACCTACCTTTTTTGGGGAGGAAAACAAGGGAGGGAAAAATCTGCCTGCCTCCCAGCAATTTGCCTCCTTGCAGCAAACAGTAAACTGCCTGTTTCAGTTTCATTTTCAGCCCAGCCTGATTAGCACAATCTGCCTCAGCCTTCCATCCTTCCGAGGTCGCTAAAATGAGGACCCAGATTGTTGGGGGCAAAATAAGGCTGACTCTGTGAAACCGCTTAGAGAGGGCTGTAAAAGCACTGTGAAGCGGTATATAAGTCTAAGTGCAATTGCTTTTGCTATTACACCATTGCTACAACAGGTCTAATGGTGGCCTAAGAGTTTTGCACTGTACTGTAAGTTATGATAGCAGAATCGTGAACTGTTTCCTCCACTTTATCTTTTCTCCCAGACGAAGGCGAGCGTCACCTATTCGTCTCTCTCCAGGAAGACATCTACCTTCTTACCTTACTAAGGTGTCGCTGCCTGCTCCACCAGGACTGTAATACAGGATGTTTTCCAAAGTCAACGAAAAGTGAAGGCCTTCAGCTTCGGAGATATAGAGGCTGGTGCTGTTGTTACTATACGTGACGCACACAAACACCTGGTCTTCAGAAGTGTCAGCAATGTAATACTCCTTCAAGACAAAATTTGGGAGCGGAAAAGGTTTTTTTTTTTTTAAAACGGGTAGTAAAAAGCATTCAAGCAAGTGGCTTAGAGAGAGGTGATTATGTGTATGATTTTTAAGACCCTGTATTACTCTCATTCCAGGACACATTTTTCTGCTGAGGGGGGAGGGGGCAGCCTGTCAGACCTGGAAGCCATCTTTTACATTTGGGCCTTCAGGCCTGCTGCATTTTCTACTGTGGGAAAATGGGAGGGGAGATTGCATAGAGTATGGGTGATATGTAGTCAAAATAACATTCCTTTCTCAGAGAGTCAAGGACGCCTTGCCCTGGCACCTGGAATCGGATGACTGGGAGGTATCTCCAGTTTGGATGGTGGATGATTGGACCATGTGATGGACATGTTGGTGCTGGACTGGAACTTGAACTTTCAGTTGGGTGGGGGAAACCTGGAAACTTTCAGATGCGGATTTTCCCAGATGTGCCAATATGACATTTCTAATAAAATGGAGCTTTGGGGAAATTGAAGCCTTAGAGTCTTCTTTTGCTGGGGATGTTACTTGGAACCCTGACACGTGTAATGTCTAATTTCAAAAATGCCACCAAAATCTCACACCTTTGCCAAGAGTTCACTGTAGCTTTAGATAAGCCTCAGTTTTCCCGAGATAATAGTTTGAGACCCATTGAAAATAGCCACTTGTTTTAAAGGATGCCTACCATCTATGGTAGGTCAGTCCTAGACCTACCATACACCATACACCAGTCAGTCCTAGAGGAAATCAACCCTGACTGCTCTTTAGAAGGCCAGATCCTGAAGAGAAAGCTCAAATACTTTGGCCACTTAATGAGAAGGAAGGAAGGACTCCCTGGAGAAGAGCCTAATGCTGGGAACGATTAGGGCAAAAGAAGAATGGGATGGCGGAGAACGAGGTGGCTGAATGGAGTCACTGAAGCAGTCGGTGTGAGCTTCAATGGACTCCAGAGGATGGTAGAGGATAGGAAGGCCTGGAGGAACGTTGTCCATGGGGTCGCGATGGGTCGGACACGACTTCGCAACTAACAACAACAACAAACCATTTATGGAAACATGCAAAAAAAAAATCTGAAAGAAAGCATGCTGATTATAGAAGAGTGGTTTACAGCTGAATAAATTTTCTAGTCCCCCCTCATTTGTTCGTACCTTAATGGGGTGTCTTGTTGCAAACTGTGCAGCCTGCATTGGCTTCCGGTTAAAGGAGACCCAGAGTTGAACAGATGTTCGTAACTGATCACCTGACAGAGGCTGCGAAGAGAAAGAGATGGGCAGAGAAAAATTCAAATATTATGGTTCTTTTTCATTCTGGGTCAAAAAAGAGCTTTTTGACGAAAGTTTTGACAAAACAAAGCCCTCCATAAATCTCCATGTTCCACTGAGGTTCCAGGACTAAATTTCAGTTTAATGTTTAAACAAAAGTTTGTTTCTGGGACTCTGGCAATGCAGTCCAATGATACAAGAAATCACGAGATGTTTTCAGAGTTAACACTGTCGAACAAATTTGTCTTATGAAATTCTGCTCATCTGGCTCACCTCTGGTAAACCTAGAGGTGGGTTCAGACGAACAAGGTGCACCCCTGTAGAGGGGACAAAACCAGAATTCCCCCCCCCCCCCAGCTTTTTAAATGTCCTTTGAAAGACTAAATGGGTAATTCTCAACTTACAAATCGATCGTTTCGCGACCATTCAAAGTTATAACGGCACTGAAGAAAGTGGCTTGGGACCGGTCCTCAGACTTAGGACCGGTCGTTGCACTTACGACCATCATAGCATTCCCCACACTCACAGGATCATAATTTGGGCACTTGGCAACCGGCATTGTCAGAGTATGAATATTCATAGACTGGAATAGGCAACAGATCAGCCAATGGGGACTGTTTGGTAACTGAAACATAGTATTTATTATATGGGGCCGTAAGAGACAGTCGGGAGCCTGGGCGTGGCTTAACTGTTCTGTATATAAGCTTGAAGGCAATAGCTTCTCTCATCTCCATTTTGCTTTCTCTATTTGGTGCTTCCATTTTGTGCTGTGTTTGTACTTGATATTTCTCTTCTCGACAACGTGGAAAAACCTGTTTTTGCAATTCCACCTCTATTCTCTTATATTCTTCCTCTAAATTCTTTTGCATTAGCCTGTTCTGTTTATTTCGTTCTCCTAAATATGTCATTGTCAATCCTCTAATATATGCTTTATTGGTATCCCACACATTTTGTAAAGATGTATCTTCTTTCTCGTTCTCTTTAAAGATCCAAATCAAAAATTACTAAATGAAAAAAAAAACTTTTTCAACAATATATGGAAAAAGAGCTGACTTTCTTCTTTAATGACAGGCATGTATTTACGAGGGTTGCTGGATCCCAAGATCATGCAATCGTCTTTTGCAAACTTCCTAGACATCTTTTCCAACAAGCAAAAGCCAAAGCGGGGGAGCTGGATTTTCTTAACGGCTGCGTAATTCATTTAATAACCAGAGGGATTGGCTTAACCAAGGTGGCAACAAAAAAGGGGGGGAGCATAAGATCAGGCACAATTCACTTAACAACCACCTTAGCGATAGAAATGTTGGGCTCAATTACTGTATAGTCATAAGTCAAGGACTAGCCATACAAGGTCCTTCCAGGATTGGATCCATCCCAAAAACTACACGCACTGCAGAGTTTTGAAACTTAAACCCAAACAAAAGAGAAAAAAAACACACTCTTTTTTCCATGGGATCTTGCCAGAAACTACTGTTCCAAATTCACCGTGGCTCAACGAACTGAATCCATTTGCTACAATGGGATAGTTTAAACACCGGTGGTTTTGGGCTCGCGGCCTAAGCCAATACTTATTCACTTGTTGGTTGGTCTCCAAGCAATTAACAAATGCCACAATGTTGTAACTATGCTGCGGTTGTGGGTTGAAAAGAAGCGGCGTGTGAGAGAGAGAGAGAGCAAGAGAGAGCTAGAGAGAATTTCTTTTCTGGAAACATCATCTGTGTCGTATTCACCAATGAATGCAAAAACTGCTTTTTGGAATGGAAGGGGAGGGGAGGGGAGGGGAGGGGAGAGAAGGGAAGGGAAGGGAAGGGAAGGGAAGGGAAGGGAAGGGAAGGGAAGAGAAGAGAAGAGAAGAGAAGAGAAGAGAAGAGAAGAGAAGAGAAGAGAAGAGAAGAACTAGGCCAGTGATGGCTAACCTTTTTGCTGTCGCGTGCCAAAAGTGGGGAGAGCGCAGGGGGTCACGCATGTGTGTGCCCACACCCATAATTCCATGCCCTACCCCCAGCGCATCCGTGCGTGATCTCCCATGCTCCCCCCGCTTTTGGCACGTGACGGCAAAAAGGTTACCAGTAGGCCTGGTTTTTTGCCCTCACCAGGCTCCAGAGGCTTTCTTGGAGCCTGGGGAGGACGAAAACAGCCTCCCCCATCCCCCAGAAGACCTCCAGAGGCCGAAAACGCCCTCCCAGAGCCTCCGCGCGAGCCCTATACTTACCTGGCATCCAAAACGGGCTGTGTGGAGACTCCTGAGAAGGGAGGGGCAGTGTGGGCGGGGCCAGCTGAAAATCAGCTGGCTGACACACTCGTGCGTGCCGGAGCTGAGCTAGGGCAACAGCTCGCGTGCCCACAGATCTGGCTCCATAGATTCGCCATCACGGGGCTAGGCCATCAAAATGGTGCCATTTAGAAGTGCTAACATAAAGGTCTTGATAGGCTGGCTGCCACGAACACATCGGATTTCTTTCCGAGAAGAACAACGCAACCAAAACCAAGAGGCACGAGGCCAGAACGAAGTATGAGAACTTGTCAGGAACAGTGCAGAGGCCATGACAGAGGCCAAGGTGAAAGCCGGTTTCAAAATGTCTTGTTCCAAACCAGTCGGCCAGTGAAGGGAGAAATTTCTCTCTCTTCTTTCTTTCTAAGAAAGTACATCGTGTGCAGGTGAATAATGGAGTTTGGGCAGTTCTGGAACATGTCGTAATAAATTTTAAAACAACAACAATTGGTTGTGTTCCTGCTTGTTGGAAGGAAATCTCTCCATCAAACGTTTATAGACACAGTAGGGTTTTTTCTTCTTTTTTGTAGTCTTGTGATTTTTGTTTTTAAGGGATGAATTTAACAGCGATGAACGGTTTGTAGCCAAGCAAGAGGCCCAGACAGGAACAGGTAACATGTTAAAATTCCTGAACAAATAAACCGAGATTTGCCCCTCAATGGCCTATGTTAAAATGCTTATTTGTGTTATTCTCCTGGCCTTCAAACTCGTACAGCGTTGCAGCCAGTCCGCTGCAAACCGTGCCAGACCTCGTAAGAATCATTCATCGATCTCAATTGCAAATACGTTCTTCTACCGAGTTGGAGAACAAACTTTGCAAGAGAGTCTGACGACAGTAAGGCCTTCCCTGTTGGAAATGCCCGTCCATCTAGATCAGGAGTCTCCAACCTTGGCAACTTTTAAGATTGGTGGACTTTAACTCCCAGAATTCCCCAGCCATCCTGGCCTGGCTGGCTGCAGATGCTGGCTAGGGAATTCTGGGAGTTCAAGTCCACAAGTCTTAAAGTTGCCAAGGTTGGACACCCCTGATCTAGGAATGGGCTTCAAAAATTTTAGCAAGGGGTTCTCCACCCGGTTGCTGGGTGGGCGTGGCCATGGTAGGTGTGGCCTAGTCACCAAGGGAAGGGGGGCATTTTTGCCCTCCCTGGGCTCCGGAGGTTTTCCTCGAGCCTCCAGGAGGGCGAAAACGGCCTCCCCAGGCTCCAGAGGCCCACTGGAGGCTGGAAACGGGCTTCCCAAACTTCTGGTCATTTTTCACCCTCCCCGAGCCTCCACTAATGCACTGCACTTACCTGCATCCAAAATGGGCTGTGTGGGGACTCCTGGGAGGGGCGGGGCAGGATGGGTGGGGCTGGGCCAGCCAGGAGAGGGATTTGGGGGTTCTCCGAACTGCACAGAATCTTAGCTAGAGGTTCTCCTGAACCCCTGCAAACCCCCAGCAGCCCCACCCCTGCCCCGATCTAGACAGGAACTTACAATCTGTGGGTGGGTGGTAGAAGACACCTCCCTAGCCTCCGAGGGGGCAGTTTCTTACCCCAGATTTCGTTGCAAAGAGGTATTTGTCCCTGAGCTGGAAGTCTTCCACCTCTTCCAGCAAAATCTCTTTATTTTCCCGCGTCTGGAAGAAATCTGTGCTGCGGAGGACCGTTGAGGACAAATTAGGCTCGTGCCGCTCGATGTAAATTGTATTTGGCTTGTCGTACGGCTCCACGCCCCTTAATGGCAGAAGAAAGAGGGAGGGGGGGTGTAAATTGGTGCATGGGGGGAAAAAGTTATTTATTTATTTATTTATTTATTTATTTATTTATTTTCATTTAGACCAGGAGTCTCCAAAGTTGACAACTACAAGACTTGTGGACTTTTCATGCCGGCTGGGGAATTCTGGGAGTTGAAGCCCACATAGTAGAAGAAATTTGAAATGGTACCGTATTTTTCAGACTATAAGACACACCGGACTGTAAGATACTCCTAAATTCATAAAAGGAAAACAAGAAAAAAAATAGGTTTTGGCCTATGCACGTTGGATTTTTGCCTTCCCTGGCACCCAGAAGCACTCTGGAGGGCCCGTTTTTGTGAAAAGTGGGGCCATTTTTGGGCTCCCAAGCCTTCTTTACGTCACACTTTCACCCTCCCAGGCCTCCAGAAGCACTCTGCACATGCTCTGCATGGCCCATTTTTGGCAAAACCATTTTCAGGGAGGGCGGAAACACGACGCATGGAGGGTTCGGGAGGCCGAAAACCTACCTAAATTTTCACCCGCTTTTACTGGGGGGGGGGGGGGGTGTCCGTCTTATACTCTGAAAAATACAGTTATGTGGGTATGAACTTGGAAGGCAGGGGGAAGAGCTGCGGTCAAGGCAAGTCCAATATGAGGCTGTGATCAGATCAGAGAAAGGGGAGCCAGCAGTTGAATAACAGGGAGAGAGGATCTTCCATAACTTAAAGATAAAGGTAAAGGTTCCCCTCGCACATATGTGCTAGTCGTTCCCGACTCTAGGGGACGATGCTCATCTCCATTTCAAAGTCGAAGAGCCAGCGCTGTCCGAAGACGTCTCCGTGGTCATGTGGCCGGCATGACTAAACACCAGAGGCGCACGGAACGCTGTTCCCTTCCCACCAAAGGGGGTCCCTATTTTTCTACTTGCACTTTTTACCTGCTTTCGAACTGCTAGGTTGGCAGAAGCTGGGACAAGTCACGGGAGCTCACCCTGTTACACGGCACTGGGGATTCGAACCGCCGAACTGCCGACCTTTCGATCGACAAACTCAGCGCGGGTGGGGAAGGCTGTTTTTGCCCTCCCCAGATGCATAGAGAGGATCTGGAGCCAGGTGAGAAAGAAAAACGGGCCTACCAGGCCATCGCATGCCAGGAGTTGGGGGGAAGGATGGGTTGCCCACATATGCACAAGGCAGGGCGCATAGAATTATGGGTGTGGGCACATGCGCGTGTGAACCTCCCCTGCCTCCCCCTCCTAGCACGCGATGGCAAAAAGGTTAGCCATCATTGACCTAGGACAAAGTTTTTCAATCTGGAGACCAGAGACTCCTGGCAGTCCATGTGGATACCACCAGTGGAGGGAGAGAGGAAGGGAAAGGGCAGCAAATAAGCAAAAAACCCTTTTTTTGAAATATAATTTTGGCCAACATTTTGGGAGGTCACCGAATCTTACAAGGTTTGGGACATTCTCGTTTGAAATCACCCCAGATTGGAGGGAAGTGAAATTTGTGTGTGCGGGGGGGGGGGGGGGGAATAAAGAGTCCCCGGAAATAAATGACAGAACTTACCAAGCAAAGGACTTCACGTGTTCATGAATCATAATCCAGGTTTGCCCAAAATCGTCCGATTTCCAGAGCTGAAAAAAAGGAGAAGATGGCAAGATATATTTGAGAGTCGAGTTAGGGCAAGCTAAATTCGAAGAGCAGAATAATAAGCCACCAAGGTGGATTCTTTGCCATGAACCAGGGGAATGGGTGGAAAGGAATAGGGAAAGGACGAGGGGAAGGGAAAGAGAAGAAAGAGGGAAAGGAAAGGAAAAATAGGAAAGGAAAAGGGAGAAAGGGGGAAAGGGGGAAAGGGGGAAGGAAAGGAGGAGAGGAGAGGAGAGGAGAGGAGAGGAGAGGAGAGGAGAGGAGAGGAGAGGAGAGGAGAGGAGAGGAGAGGAGAGGAGTGGAAACTAAGGACAGGACGGAAAGGGAAGGGAAGGGAAGGGAAGGGAAGGGAAGGGAAGGGAAGGGAAGGGAGAAGGAAGAAAGAAAATGGAAGAAGGAAGAAAGAAAAAAAATAATCCTATTTTCTCCAGGAAGGGGAGGAGGGGAAGAAGGGAAGGAAAGAGAAAGGACAGAGGAAAAATGTCTGCCTAATGAGACCAGAAAGACAGAAATACTGCATTATATTCATCCCCAGGCAGTATTTTTTTTCCCCTGTGGCTAAGCAAAAAGAAAAAAAAAAGACACGGGTGCATTGGAGCAGAAAGAAAGCATAAAAATACGGGTCTGTGACCACAGAAGGCAAACAGCCTCGTTACTGCCAGAATCAAAGCAGCCGATGCATTCCCTGGCATCCGTTGCTCCATCCTGGTGCTGCCTCCTTCCAAGCACCAGCAAACAATGTCGAGCAGAGCTGAAGAAGAACAAAAGCAAGATTCTTGTCGGAAAAAGAGGTGTGGGGATGGACAGGGGGGAGAACTGGTGAATTTCCTTCCATCCGGGGCCTCAGTCTTGGACCGAAGAGGGACAAAGAACAAAATCCAAAGGCAATTAACCCGATTCAAAATCTGGAGCATGGTAGAAGTTGCAAGAACAGGAGAAAATTCCCCCTTTCAGGCAGCAAACATACTGCTTAGGGATGTGGCCAATCATGAGATGGTCCTCTGGGATCACCTCTAGAGACCTTCAGAGCAGGGATGGGCTTCAAAAATATTAGCAAAGGGTTCTCTGCCCAGTTGCTGGCTAGGCACGGCCATGGTGGGCATAGCCGAGTCTACCCCCTGCACCATGGCAGGTGCGGGGGGTGTTTTGTCCTCCCCGGGCTCTGGAGGCTTTTCTCAAGCCTCCGGGAGGTCGAAAACGGCCACCCTAGGCTCCGGAGGCGCTCTGGAGGCCGGAAACGGGCTTCCCGAACTTCCGGTAGGCCCGTTTTTCGCCCCCCCCTGAGCCTCCGTGAGCACCATGCACTTACCTGCATCCAAAATGGGCCGCGTGGGGACTCCTGGGAAGGGGTGGGGAGGGCCAGCCAGGAGTGGGATTTGGGGCAGAGATGGGTTTTCAGCAGGTTCTGACCTGTTCTGGAGAACCGGTAGCGGAAAGTTTGAGTAGTTTGGAGAACCGGTAAATACCACTTCTGACTGGCCCCGTTTATGTCTATTCTCTGCTTCCCAAGTCCCAGCTGATCGGGAGGAAATGGGGATTTTGCAGTAACCTTCCCCTGGAGGGGAGTAGGAATGGAGATTTTACGGTATCCTTCCCCGCCACGCCCACCAAGCCATGCCACGCCCACCAAGCCACACCCACAGAACCGGTAGTAAAATATTTTGAAACCCACCACTGAATTGGGGGTTCTCCGAACTGCACAGAATCTTAGCTAGGGGTTCTCCCGAACCCCTGCGAACTCCCAGCAGCCCACCCCTCCTTCTGAGGTAGAAGGTGACATCCTCGAGGCCATCTTGGGTTAAAGATATAAAGATTAAAAGAGTCGGAAGGGACCATCCAATCCAACCCCTGGCTCAAGCTAGAGTTCTCCTAATACAGCCGAAGGCCAGACCAACATGGACCACGACTTCATGAGCTTCGTGATAGCTTCACGTTGAACGTGAAGGAACTCAACCCGGTTGAGATAATTATGATCACGCTCAAATCGTAACCAGGAAGCAACTGTGAAGATGGTCAGGGCAGGAATGGGGATGAAATGCTACAACAGAGGTACCTTGACTTCAAAAGAAGTCAAGCATTGGCTTCAAGTGTGCAATCCGAGATCTGCCCTTTTCTAGGCCAATTGTGCGTGCGACACAAATATAATAGAAACAGAGCTTCAATCATTAGTTCCAGCTACCATCCTGGTATCTTTGATGCTCCCTATGGAAACCGTATGGTGGCGCAGTGGTGAGAGTGCAATACTGCAGGCTACTTCTGTTGACTGCTGGCTGCCTGCAATTTGGCAGTGCGAATCTCACCAGGTTCACAGTTGACTCAGCCTTCCATCCTTCTGAGGTGGGTAAAATGAGGACCCAGATTGTGGGCAAGAGGCTGACTCCGTAAACCACTTAGAGAGGGCTGTAAAGCACTGCAAAGCAGTTATATAAGTCTAAGTGCTGTTGAGATATCTTTTGCCCTGAATCTGGGACTTCTCATGGTTAAAGGGGACGCAGCTGTTTGCAGGAAGAGAAATCTCTGAGAAGTCCAAGAAATGTCTTTCTTAAGCCCTTCCGATTGGCTGCCAAGGAAAGATTGGGGGGGGGAGGGAAAGCCACCCGTTTTCTTATTCACCTGTTTGTTGGGATGGGATCGGTCGTATCCCAGGACAAGATTGGGGAGCTGGCTGTGCAGAAGGAGGTCTGCGGCTTTAAATGGAACTGGGAAGCCTTGAACGGTGGTGCAAAAATCCGTGGTGAGCCAGAGGTATTGGAAGAACGCATCGACAAAGATGTACTGTGGAAGGGAGGGGAAGGGAAGGAAGGAAGGAGAAACAGGTTAAAAGAACAAGTCAAGAGACAGCTATACAATTGCGAGTGACGCAATATATTTAACTATGGTTTTATGGATAAACTCAAGTTAGTTGGATCGTACACCAAGCCCCAAAATATGGAGAGGGCACCTACTCAAAATTAATTTTATGTCGTTTATTAAATAGTTACTTATGCTGCGCGATTGCTAACAACACAAAGGTTCTAAAAAGTTCAGGTTTGATTATCCATACAATTATGGCACAGGCTAGAAACCAGAAGATAGTGAGTTCTAGCTCCACCTTAGGCGTGAAAACAACTGGGTGACTTTGGGCCAGTCACCAGGAGATGGTGAGTTGTAGTTTTTTTGCTTTAGGCACGAAAGTCGGTTGCATGACTTTGGATCAATCACCAGGAGATGGTGAGTTCTAGTCC
>WNWU01000071.1:101573-130130 GCA_012654045.1 Ptyas mucosa
CAACTGGGTGACTTTGAGCCAACCACCAGGAGATGGTGAGTTCTAGTTCTGCTTTAGGCATGGAAGTTGTCTGAGTGATAGTGAGTTCTAGTCCCACAGAAACAACCCTGAGAGGTAAGTTGACTCAGAGAGAGTGACTGGCCCAAAGTCACCTGACTGGCTTTCGTACCATAAGATGACACTAGAACTCACCTTTTCCTGGTTTCTAGCCTGGTGCCTTAAACCAGTAGATCAAATTGGCTCTCCATTGGTTGCAGCATCTCAGGTGCTCTGATCTTTTCCAATCAGGCTTCCAACAAACAGTCAATGGGGGAAGCCAGATTTGCTTAACGACCCCATGAATCCATTGATTCATTTAGCAACTGTGACAAAAAAGGTCGTAATATCAGATATGACAACTACCCTGATTTAGCAATGGGAATTCTGGTCCCAAGCTGCAAGTCGTAAATCAAGGATTATCTGTCTAAATTCTCCATTCAGCAATCGAACTATTGATTTTACTTACCCTTTTGTTGTCGGCTGGGCTGTGATAGAACTGAGCGATCACAGCTTGGCTGGAGTTCCCTGGGCCAAACCCAAATTTTTTGGATATCTTTTTAAACGTTTTCCCATAATCATAGGAAACATAAACCTAAGCAAAGAAAGAGGCAAAGATGAGACATGCCAGGATTGTGTCTTTTCACGGATCGCTGAAACACTCTTTTTTTTCCCCTTCAGAAAGAAAAGAAACTCGCTGAACTTCTGATTTTTATAGGACAGGAAGCGTTTTTGTACCTTTCGTTTGTTTGCTTTCGTGGTGTGGCGACAATAACTTGGTCCTTAGCACCAATAAGACCAAGGAGCTTATAGTGGATTACAGAAGGAATAGATCAGACATCCAGCCCTTGCTTATCAACGGAGACCGAGTGGAGCAAGTGGCCAGTTTTAAGTTTCTGGATGTTATCCTAAAAGAGGAGCTGACCTGGGGCACTCACATTGCAACAAAAGGGCCCAGCAGAGATTATACTACCTGGGACTTCTCAGGAAACAACAACTGAACGGAAAACTGCCGGTGACCTTCTACCGCTGCACCATAGAGAGTATTTTAACCTACTGCACCTGTGTATGGTTTGCCAATTGCACAGTGGCAGATAGGACAGCACTCCAGAGGGTTAACATCATTGCCCAGAGGATCACTGGTTGCCCTCTCCCCTCTTTGGAAGAGCTTTACAGCTTCCGCTGCCTTAAGAAAGTTCAAAACATTCTTAAGGATCCATCTCATCCTGGGCACCCCCTTTTTTTTTTTGAACTATTACCATCTGGCAGACGGTACAGGACAATACAAACAAGGACAAATAGGCTGAAAAACAGCTCCTATCCCAGGGCAGTAACTACATTGAATTCTACAGTATAGTGCAGGGGTCTGCAACCTTAAACACTCAAAGAGCCATTTGGACCCGTTTCCCACAGAAAAGAGAACACCGGGAGCCACAAAACCCTTCCTGTGCCTGACTATTTCTTGAGCAGCCACAAAACTAGCAAATGTAGTTGAATTAAACATTCTGTTTTCTTCTGAAACTTTTCTTTTCTTGGATTTATCCATGGTTGGCCTACCGGGGGTTGAAAAGCTCAATAAATCGTGTGCCGGTGGGTGTCGCATATTGGCGGTTGTGACGCATATTTTGAGTGACAGGGAGCCGCAGCAGAGGGGTGAAAGAGCCACATGCAGCTCCAGAGCCACAGGTTGCTGACCCCTGCTATAGTGCAATATTAATGCAATATCAGGAGTTTTCAGTTTCAATTATATAGAATGTGAAGGATGTGTGTTGGTGTTTTCATTTTTATAGTTATAAGGTACACCGAAGATGGTGTTTAATTTCGTTGTACGATGTGCAATGACGATAAAGTAAATTAAACTAAACCAAGTTTGCAAAATGCAGGGCACTGGCGACTTACTCCTTGCCTTTACAAGAAAGCGTAAAAGCAATTCCAAATTATTATTCTGGAAACAATTCAAGTTGCTTCCTGGATGGGGACAGGGATGAGCAGAGGAGGAAGTGTGGAAATCCACCTTCACACTCCGCCTCTCGTTCCTGGCGAGATCCTTGTGAAAAAGTAACCAACTATCCATTTCTGGCACTCAGTAGGATTCCATCAGCCTCCAAACAGGGGTGAAAAAAACCCGAAGGTTTAATTCAATTAAGGCTGAGCTATTGAAGCGTTAATTTGATCTGATTATTAGCTTTAATGCATTAATTATTAATTTAATTAGCTGGGTGGTTTAATTTAGTTTATCATTCAATTGGCAATTGGTTTTACGGATAAAAATATTAATTATGTTTCACTTTACACGTTAATTGCCATTTCCCTGCTCCAAAAAACTGCGTGCCATCTATTCAGCCAGCCTGTCAGCCTAAAAATCAGCTTTTCTTAAATTTGGCTTTTTTTAGATGCTGCTGCTCCATCATTCCCATCTATGTGTTCAGGAAGGGTAAGAGCTGTAATTCAAGGGCCACCAGAATCCAAGGCTTAAAAATTGCTTTACACTTGCTGAGTTCTTTGGGGGGAGGGGAGAGAAGGAGGAGGAGGAGGAGGAGGAGGAGGAAGGAGAGGAGGAAGAGGAGGAAAGAAGAAGAAAGAAGGAGGAGGAGGAGAGGAAGGGGAAGAGGAGGAAATAAGAAGAAAGGAGGAGGAGGAGGAAGAAGGAGGAGGAGGAGGAAAGGAGAGGAGGAGGAGGAGGAAAGAAGAAGAAAGGAGGAGGAGGAGGAGGAGGAGGAAGTGGAGGAGGAGGAGGAAAGAAGAAGAAGAAAGGAGGAGAAGGAGAAGGAGAAGAAGGAGAAGGAGAAGAGGAGGAGGAGGAGGAGAGGAGGAGGAGGAGGAGAAAAAGGAGGAGGAGAAGAGGAGGAGGAGGAGGAGGAAGAAGAAGAAGAAGAAGAGGAAGAGGAAGAGGAAGAGGAAGAAGAAGAAGGAGAAGGAGAAGAAGAAGAAATCTAAAGCAGCAGACTGTTGATGCTGAGAAAAGATCAAACTACCTTCTCTGGGAATGTTTTCCAGCCTAAATGCAAAGTAAATATCTGATAAACAATAATTAGCCAAAGATAAAACCTAAAATACTTACATCACTAAATTTGGAACCTGGCAATGCTAAGCTGTCCCGGGCCAAAGCTACAATCACATCGCTCTTCTCCCCAGCCCAGTGAACGACCATTTGAATGTGGGAATCGTTCAAGCTAACCTGGATAAGAGAAAATGGGGTTAGAACGAAAAGCAATGAAACAACGCAAGAGATATAAAAGCGAAGGAAACCTCCAGCTCTTCTTGGCTTATTTCAACCCTTGAACAAATGAGAAAGGTAGAGGCTGTTTGGTTACCTTATATACCTGTCATGGCGAACCTATGGCACCTGTGCCCGTGGTGGCACGCAGTACCATCTTTTGGGCACCTGAGCTGTCGCCCAACTCACCTGCAGCTGTGCATGCGTGTGCGCCCCAGCTGGTGTTGAGCCTCCGGTGTGCATGCCCGCAATTCAGGGGACACAACTGCTCTTCGGAGCTCTCCTGCACATGCATGCGTGTTTACAGATGCGTGCAGTGCGTACAGGCGCAGTGTTTGCATGCATGCATTGTGCATGCGAAAAGCACACACATGGCACAATGGTGTGACTGCACGTGCAGCGCACAGGGGAGGAGCCTCGCTTTAGCGCAGATCGCACGCCCATGCGTGAAGCACGCAAAGCGCATACCTATTCGGCACTTGGTGAGTAAAAGGTTTGCCACCACCGTTATATACCTCGTGATTTGAAAGAGGAGCAAGCAGAGCTCGGGAGCAGAACGGTGTTAGGTTCACTGAATTCTACAGGGCTCCTGTGGACATTTTGATCATCATCTCTCTTTTGCCGTCATCAAGCCATGAAAAACTAACCACAATTATTTCCTTGGTAGAAGAGGATAGCTATTCAGAGTTTGTTTTGTTTCTCAAGGTCAGTGGGTTCTAGTCTCTAAGCTCTGTACTTTATGTACTTTATGAAAACCTTGAAGAGGGAGAGATATTGGCACTCCGATGGCAGTAAAGAAAGTGGTGAGATTCAACCGGTTCGGGCAAACTGGTAGTTCCGATGATCAGCTGGGAGCGAACCGGTTCGTCCCGACGATCAAAAGGGCTCACCCGCCCACCTGCGCTATTTTCCTACCTTTATCTTCTCAGCTAATTCGCATGGCAGATCCAATTGCCGCGCGAATCAGCTGCGTTACTCCTCTGAAAAAACCCGGAAGTGAAGATTTGTTCAAACTGCACCCACGCGCACAGGCTCTAAACCGGTTGTTAAGCCGGGAAGATCCCGTCAATGAATACAGGTTGAGTCCTCGAAGTACAACAGTTTGTTTAACGACCGTTCGAAGTTGCAACGGCACGAAACAAGTGACCTAAGGACCATTTTTCACACGTTGCGGCATCTGACAGTCATGTGATTTACATTCGGATGCTCATACTTACGACGGTCGCAACCTCCCGGGGTCACATGATCCCTTTTTGCAACCTTCTGGCAAGTGAAGTCAACGGGGGAAGCTGGATTCACTTAACAACTGTGTTACTAACTTAACCGCTGTGGCGATTCCCTTAACCAACGTGGCAAGGAAAGTCATCAAATTCACTAGGCAACTTTCTCACTGAGCAACCTCAATTTGGGGCTCATTTGTCGTTGTAAGCCAAGGACAACTTGTAACCCGGGGAGGCAGAGGCATCCAAGAAATGAACTCCCTTCGGATTGCCATTTTTTAAAAAATTTGATTTATATGCCGCCCTTCTCCGGAGACTCAGGGCAGCTTACAATGCGCTAAGCAATAGCCTTCATACTTTCGTATATTTTATACAAAGTCAGCTTATTGCCCCCACAAACTGGGTTCTCAATTTACCTACTTTAGAAAGGATGGAAGGCTGAGTCAACCTTGAGCCTGGTGAGATTCGAACTGAGTCAACCTTGAGCCTGGTGAGATTCAATTTATATGCCGCCCTTCTCCGGAGACTCAGGGCGGCTTACAATGCGCTAAGCAATAGCCTTCATACTTTTGTATATTTTATACAAAGTCAGCTTATTGCCCCCACAAACCGGGTCCTCAATTTACCTACTTTAGAAAGGATAGAAGGCTGAGTCAACCTTGAGCCTGGTGAGATTCGAACCTGCAATAATTGCAGGCAGCTGGTATTAATAACAGGGCACTTTAAACCACTGTACTACCAAGGCTCTTACAGTACAAGGTAGTACTCTTGTACTACCAAGAGTAGTTTGATCTACTCTCTCTACGCTTTTCAGAAACCTGTAGAGACTGATCTCTTTTGTTTAGCCTTTTAAGCTCAATTGATTTTATCTTTCGTGTTTTCATTTCACTGGCTCCTATTTTTCATAAGCTTTTCCCCCCGCCATCTGTTTCTTCTAAATTGTAAGCCATCTCATGGGGCCTTTTCCCAATGGAAAGGCAACTTATAAATGAAGTCAATAAATGAATATCTGAATCCAAGTCCCTCCGCAGATACCTTAACTCAGTTATATTCTGAGCTCACCCATTCAGTCCTACACTGGTTAAGAATCTTAGGAACTGTTTCCCTGGTTCTGTGGCTATTAGAGTCCTCGAGGGCTGGCTCAGTGGCTAAGATGCTGAGCTTGTCGATCGAAAGTTCGGCAGTTCAGCGGTTCGAATCCCTAGTGCCGCGTAACGGGGTGAGCTCCCGTTACTTGCCCCAGCTTCTGCCAACCTAGCAGTTCGAAAGCACGTAAAAAATGCAAGTAGGAAAATAGGGACCACCTTTGGTGGGAAGGGAACAGCATTCCGTGCGCCTTTGGCATTGAGTCATGCCGGCCACATGACCACGGAGACGTCTTCGGACAGTGCTGGCCCTTCGGCTTTGAAACAGAGACGAGCACCTCCACCTAGAGTCAGGAACGACTAGTACATATGTGCGAGGGGAACCTTTACCTTTACTTTTAGTCCAATTTATCTAGAATACCTTGGTATAAGGAAGGTGTTTTGGATTCTTTTGCCCATCTAAGGTCAGAGCTGGCAGATATGTTCCTAAGGTTTATTTAGATTCACCAGGAAAATAAAAATAAAACTGCCTTCGGAAGTTGTGGGAGCTTCATCACTTGAGACTTTCAAGAAGAGACTGGACTGCCACTTGTCAGAAATGGTGTAGGGTCTCATGCTGAGATCAGGAAGCCAAAGCAGATCCCAAGTTGGAATTTCTTCCCCCCTCCAACCCACACAAAAAGACCCCGAAGGGGGAGACTCTCTGCAGCAACACAAATGTTCATTGCACGTACCTGTCCCAGTGGCCGTAGTTTGAGGACCCCGGATTTAGTGCAATATATAAAATGCAAATAATTTTTCTGCAGACCACTAACATTTTCTCACGGACCACCAGTGGTCCACGAACCACCAGTTGGTGACCACTGGACTAGAAGACCTATCAAGTCCCTTCCAACTCTGTTAATCTGAGGCTGTTAAGAGCCTTGGTAGCGCAGCAGACTAAGTACTGTTAAGTAACACCAGCTGCCTGCAATTACTGCAAGTTCGAATCTCACCAGGCTCGAGGTTGACTCAGCCTTCCATCCTTCCGAGGTAGGTAAAATGAGGACCCAGATTGTGGGGGCAATAAGATGACTTTGTATAAAAAAGAACACTGTTTGGGGGGGGGGGGGGCGAAAGCCCTACTAAGCAGGTATATACAAAAGTATGAAGGCTATTGCTTAACGCATTGTAAGCTGCCCTGAGTCTCCGGAGAAGGGCGGCATATAAATCCAACCAACCAACCAACCAACCAAACCAACCAACCAACCAACCAACCAACCAACCAACCAACCAACCAATAAATAAATCTAATCTCTCTCTCTTCTCTCTCTCCGCGGACATACACTAAAAATCTAAAATGTAGTTCCTTCTAAAATAGATGTACATTTCTCAAGATCAGGCAGCTGGCCAGAGTTTTCTACTTTTAGAGTGTTGCAGACAAACGCTACCCACGTACTTTCCATCTTTATCTCTTCACCTATTTTTGAGTTCAAAAATTTGGGGGGGGGGGGGAGAGAGAGAGAGAGAGATCAGCCATCCGGATTCTTCCAACTTGGCCCAGGATGTGGCTGAAGAATTAACGCATTTCAAGGCCCGTGACGCAAGCATCATAAATAATAATCAAAGCCAAGCAGCTGCACCCTGGATCATCACAACTGTGAGAACAAGCCTGTGCGTCTTGTGACTGTCGGAAGGCAAGCGACACCTGGAGTTCCCTTTGATCTGTTCCTTTCATTCCGACGGAGGTTTTGCAACCGAGGGGTCAACAAGGGTGAAAGTTTGGCTTTCAAGGGAAGGATTGGAGTTTTAGCTTTTCTGGCAAGCCGAAAAATGTCAGGATTTAAGGCAGGGTCATCCGAGAGGATTGGAAAACAAGGATTTGAAAGCATTTCAAGAAATGGTAGGGACATCACCAAAACAACAACAAGAAGATGACGTGAAGTATTAGTACCGCTTTATAAAAACCTATTAAGACCACACCTGGAATCCTGCCACCAATTTTGGTCACCGTACTGCAAAAAAAGAGATGTTGAGACTTTGGGGAAAGTGCAGAGAAGAGCAACTAAGATGATCAAAGGCCTGGAGACTAAAAGATACGAAGAACGGCTGCAGGATTTGGGTTTGGCTGGTCTAAAGAAAAGAATTAGGGGTGACATGATTTATTTATTTATTTATTTATTTTGTCGCATTTCTATGCCGCCCAACTCCCAAGGGACTCTGGGCAGCTTACAACAAAGAATAAAACAAGGCGAACAATCCCGTAAAAAATGTTAAAAAGAAAAACATTAAAACATTAAAAACTTTAAAAACGTTAAAACACATGCACTCCAATTCGTGGCCGGGTCTCGCAAGATCATGATAACGAGATCAACGGCCCCAGGCCTGCCGAAGAGCCAGGTCTTCACCGCTTTCCGGAAGGCCAATAGGGTGGAGGCGGTCTGGATCTCAGGAGGTAACTGGTTCCAGAGAGCCTGGGCAGCCACAGAGAAGGCCCTCCCCCACGGGCCCGCCAGCCAACATTGTTTAGCTGACGGGACCCGGAGGAGAGCGACTCTGCGGGATCTTACCGGTCGTTGGGAGTTATGCGGTAGAAGGCGGTCTTGAAGATAGCCTGGCTCTGAGCCATATAGGGCTTTAAAGGTAATAACCAACACCTTATTTATTTTATTTATTTATTTTGATTTTTATACCGCCCTTTTCCAGCAGCACTCAGGGCGGTGAACAGCCGAGATAAAACATAACATATAAAATTTTAAAAAAACAGTTTAAAAGACATTAAATAATTTCGGCCCAACAATTTAAAACAACCCAGCTAAAACCAATTTCAAATTAAAACCGAAAGGATGGGATCAAGCCAGCCTGGCTAGATGGAATAAATGCGTTTTCAGGGCCCGATGAAAAGTCCGGAGGTCTGGTATCTCTGGGGTAGGTCGTTCCAGAGGGCAGGTGCTGCCACAGAGAAGGCTCTCCCCCTGGGGGTCGCCAACCTTGAATTGCCGGAGACCAATAGGGAGCCAGTGCAGCTTGCGGAGAATTGGTGTAATGTGGGTGTATCTAGGTGCACCCACAATAACTTGCGCCCACTATAATAGCAGTAGTCCAGCAATTGAGGGGCTACCAGAAAGAAGAGGGAGTCAACTTATTTTCCAAAGCCCTTGAGGTCAGGTCAAGAAGCAATGGATGGAAACTCATCAAAGAGAGAAGCAACCTGGAATTAAGGAGAAACTTCCTAACAATGAGGACAATTAACCAGTGGAACAGCTTGCCACCAGAAATCGTGGGCGCTCCATCACTGGAGGTTTTTAAGACTGGACAGTCACTTATCTGAAATAGTATAGGTTCTCCTTCCAGGAGCAGGGGGCTGGACTAGAAGACCTCCAAGGTCCCTTCCAGCTCTATTCTATTCTAACAAGTTAGAATAGAGAAGCAACTTAGAACTAAGGAGAAATTTCCTGACAGTTGGAACAATTAATCAGTAGAACAACTTGCCTCCAGAAGTTGTCAATGCTCCAACACTGGAAATTTTTAAGAAGACATTGGACAACCAATTGTCTGAAGTGGTGTAGGGTTTCCTGCTGGGGCAGGGGGTTGAACTAGAAGATCTCCAAGGTCCCTTCCAACTCTGTTATTCTATTCTATCCTAACCCTAAATTTGTGTTCCTATCCTGCCTGGAAACCCATTATCAACCTCAAAGAAATGAGAAGGACAATAGGAAAAGGGATGCAGAAAATTCGCTTTCTGGTTTGCTGCAAGAAAATAGTTGCGAAGAAATGATTCAAACTGAAATAACATAGACAGAAGAGATATCTTGCTGAAAAGATACGAATCAAACTCCTCTCTGCCAATGGGATAATTTTGAGTGCGCTAAAATTATATTCTACAATGGCATTAGACTCTGAGACGAAAACTGGCAAGGGCAAATTCTCGTTGCTGCCTTTTGTGCCCCCCGTATTAATCCCAAAGTTGAAGGTAAAAATATGACATTTCCTGTGTGTATTTGCTTTATTAAACAAACACACGCGGAAAATCATGGAAGCTGGCATGACGGAAAGCAAAACAGTAGACTTTAGCACTGGAAAGCAAAACAGTAGACTTTAGCATTGGATTTATTTACACATGTGCCTCTGGATATGACAGAGGTTCTTCAGGAAAAGAGAAACAATTGGGGGGGGGGGCTACAATTTATAGTCCTTTACTTGGAAATCTCATTTTTCCAGAATGAAAATCATGGTTAGCAAGAGCATCCTAGGTCTAGGGTGCAACCTCATCCGTCTGATTTCTGGTAATGAAATGTTCTGTGATAAGAAGTGCCCAACCTAGCTGTCGTTTGAGGAAAAGGCCAGCTGCTTTCCGAGTTCTCAAAAACCGGATTCAAAGAGATTGTCTAATGTTCAAGGAACAGCTATAAATCTCCTGGGAGTCAGAATAACAGAATTGGAAGGGACCTTGGAGGTCTTCTAGTCCAACCCCCTGCTTTGGCAGGAAACCCTACACTGCTTCAGACAAAACGGTTGTCCAATCTCTTCTTAAAAACTTCCAGTGTTGGAGCATTCACAACTTCTGGTGGCAAGCTGTTCCACTGGCTAATTGTTCTCACTGTTAGGAAGTTTCTCCTTAATTCTAGGTTGCTTCTTTCCTTGATTAGTTTCCATCCATTGCTTCTTGTCCTGCCCTCAGGTGCTTTGGAGAATAGCTTGACTCCCTCTTCTTTGGGGCAGCTCCTCAAATATTGGAACATGATATCATGTCACCCCTAATCCTCCTTTTCAATAGACTAGACCAGGGGTCGGCAACTTTAAACACTCAAAGAGCCATATCGACCCGTTTCCCACAGAAAAGAAAACATCGGGAGCCACAAAGATCCTAAACGGAAGTCCCCCGTTCAATTCTGGAGCTGACCGAACTCCGGTTTCCCCACCATAAGGTCTCCTCCTAGCGTGGCGTCCTTTTTCCTCTACCTGTCCTAACCGAAAGCCCTATTGATTGCGGAGCCGACCAGAAAACCCGTCCCTTGCCATAGAGTCTCCTCCTGGTGCGCCATGCTTTCCCCCCACCAACCGGAAGGTCCTTTCAAAATTGTGGTGCCGACCAGCGACAGGGAGCTACAACAGAAAGAGCCACATGCGGCTCCAGAGCCGTGGGTTGCTGACCCTTGGACTAGACATACCCAGTTCCTGCAACCGTTCTTCATATGTTTTAGTCTCCAGGCCTTTAATCCTGAAGAGCCTTGGTGGCGCAGCAGACAAAAGTGCTGTTAAATAGCACCAGCTGCCTGCAAATACTGTGAGTTCGAATCTCACCAGGCTCAAGGTTGATTCAGCCTTCCATCCTTCCGAGGTAGGTAAAACGAGGACCCGGATTGTGGGGGCAATAAGTTGACTTTGTATAAAAAAAAGAACATCACTTAGATGGGGCCGAAAGCCCTACTAAGCAGGTATATACAAAAGTATGAAGGCTATTGCTTAACGCATTGTAAGTGCCCTGAGTCTCCGGAGAACGGCGGCATATAAATCGAACCAATAAATAAATAAATAAATCATCTTAGCTGCTTTTCTTTGCACTTCGTCTAAAGCCTCAACATCTTTTTTGTAATGTGGTGACCAAATTAGGATGCAGTATGTTTTAGCCTCCAGTCCCCAAATCATCTCTGCTGCTTCTACTTTGTTGAGTCTACCAGATCTAGATCCAAAATTTGGGGAAGATTCTGTAGATATACCGCTAACCTGTGGAGTTTTCTTATGGTTTTTTTTATTATTATTATAATTATATGATGGATTGTTTAATTTTTGTAATCTGCCCCAAATCACCTAACGTGTGAGTTTGGCGGCGACCTAAATTTGTTTAATAAATAAACTAAATAAAAACCCGGTGTTTCTCAACTTTAGCTACAGAAAGATACGTGAAGTTTAAATTCCCAGAGTTCCCCAGCCAGCCCTGAGCTAAGCTATTGTTTTGTTTTTTTTAATTTGGCATTTTTTTTAATCTACTCTTTTCTCTGGTTTTAATTTAAAAAGCAGAACAAAACTTCCAGGGCTGTTCAGGTTAAAAACAATACATTATAACAATATTCCCCCATAAGAGGAGAGAGAAAAACACAAACTAACTAAAGAGGAAAAAACAATAACAAAAAGAAGCAGAATTTGAGCAGAAAAGGCAAGATAAACACAGCTAAATCAACAGAGGAGTAAAAACCAACGTTGTTTTTTTTTTTTAAAGCCTGCATAAATTAATCTATACTTAAAAGGTAATTATATTATGTTTGCTTTAGGGGAATTTTGTTTAAAATGGAGCATTTATAAAGCACAATTTAGGCAACGTTTTCAAAGCAGATGGCAAATCCTCATTAAAACTATGAAACAGAAAGGGTACCCCAGAACAGTTGCAAAGAAACACCGAAGCAAAACCAGAATATTGAATCATAATATGAGGCTTTTGCACATTAAAGGTAAAAGTTCCCTTTGTACATATGTGCTAGTTGTTCCCGACTCTAGGGGGCGATACTCATCTCTGTTTCAAAGCTGAAGAGCCAGCGCTGTCCGAAGACGTCTCCGTGGTCATGTGGCCGGCATGATTCAACGCCAAAGGCGCACGGAACGCTGTTACCTTCCCACCAAAGGTGGTCCCTATTTTTCTGCTTGCATTTTTTACCTGCTTTCGAACTGCTAGGTTGGCAGAAGCTGGGACAAATCACCGGAGCTCATCCTGTTACGTAGCGCTAGGGATTCGAACCGCTGAACTGCTGACCTTTCGATCGACAAGCTCAGCATCTTAGCCACTGAGCATCTGCACATAAACACTAACAATTTTGTGCATTCTTCAGTGGGAAGCAAAGACAATTTGCTTGTTTTTTTGTCCTTCATCTGCGCAAAATCCTTTTGGGCAGTTTGTTCACACTCTTTCTTAATAAAAATTTCCTTGGCATCGTAATTTGGTCTTCGACTTCTTCTTTAGAAGAATCACTTGTTGGGTTTGGCCAACACTCTAAAGAAATTAACTCGTTCTTCCTGCTTCAAATAATATGTCAAAAAGAAACTAGCCACTTATTCAAAAATAAAAAATAAAAAAATAAACCAAGTTCGATGTGTTGGTCTTAGCAGCCAATCCCTAAACTTTCCCTAGCCTGTGGACCTCCTTGCCACTAGAAGATCCTCTAGTACCTCCTCAAAATAAACAGTTTTTCTCAACGGGAGTAACTTTAAGAGGTGTGGACTTCAACTCCCAGAATTCCCCAGCCATCGCGGTTGAACAATACTGCTATAGAGAAAGTGGGGGAGATGAATTATCCCAGAACATGGAATCAAAAGTTGAAACGCCACTGCAATTTAGTGTCCTGACTTTCAACTCTGCAGCTTTTTCATTTCCAATCCTAACTTTCTGCAATATTACAATGAAATCGCAAAGGAAAATGTTCATACGGGATCGGGACAAAACCTCATTTGGGGGAAACCGGTTTCCTATTTAGGAAAGGAAGAAGAGGGGAAGGAAGGAGTTGGACTTCCATTTCCACCTGAGGAGGTTCCCAGTTTTGGTGAAATGCAGCATCTCTTTTCCAGATGCAACTTTGCTCCCGACCAACCTACTCCTGTCCACAAAGAGACGCAGAGAAATCTATCTACCCTCTGCGTGACGTCCAATGGAAAATTGTTTAAAAACTTGGAGCCCTTCCAGTTTGGGGAGCAAATCAATGCTTTCTCCAATATCAGCTGCCCTATTTTTCCTTCTATTTCCTTTGCAAAATGAGAAATGTGTTGAATGGAGGGAGAGAGAGAGGGAGGGAAGGAGAGAGAGGGAGGGAGGGGAGAGAGAAAGGGAGGAATGGAGAGAGAGGGAGGGAGAGAGAAAGAGGGAGGGAGGAGAGAGAGTGAAAGGGAGGGAGAGGGTAGGATGGAGAGAGGGAGGGTGGGAGGGGGGGAGAGAGACAGGGAGGGAGAGAGAGAGGGGGAGAGAGAAAGGGAGGGAGGGGTGGAGAGGGGGAGAGAGAGAAAGAGAGGGAAGGAGGCTGGGATGGAGAGAGGGAGGGTGGGATGGAGGGACAGAGAGAGAAAGGGAGGGACGGTGAGGGAGAGGGAGGGAAGGAGAGACAGGGAGGGAGGGAGGGAGAGAGAGGGAGGGAGGGGGAGGGAGAGAGGAAGGGTGGGATGGAGGAGGGAGAGAGAGAAAGGGAGGGAGGGAGAAAGGGAGGGAAAGAGGGTAGGATGGAGAGAAGGAGGGTGGGAGGGAGGGAGGACGGAAGGAGAGAGAGACAGGGTGGGAGAGAGAAAGGGAGGGAGGAATGGAGAAAAAGAGGGAGGGAGAGAGAGAGAGAGAAAGAAAGGGAGGGAGGGAGAGGGGGAGAGAGAAAGAGAGAAGGGAAAGAGGGAGGGAGAGAGAGATATGCTCTTTTTGAGTAAAACTTCTGGCTTTTGGAATAATGCAGATAGTCCTCGACGTACGACCACCATTGAGCACCACATTTCCGTTGCTAAGCAAGACAGTCGTTAAGTGAGTTTTGCCCCATTTTACCACCTTTCTTGCTACCAGGGTTAAGTGAGTCCCTGCAGTTGTTAAGGGAACACAGTGTGTGAGGTGAATCCGGTTCCGCCGTTGACTTTGCTTGTCGGAAGGTCGCAAAAGGGAATCACGTGACACACACACACACACACACAGGACAAAGGAACCGTCATAAATATGAACTGAGCATCTGAATTTTCAGTCCATGACCGTGGGGAATGGTCGTAAGTGTGAAAAATAGCCCTAAATCGCTTTTTTCAGTGCCGTTGTAACTTTGAACCGTCACTAAATGAAATGTTGTACGTCGAGGACTAGCCTCATGCACTCTGGGTCCAGTAACCTGCATGCACACCCACAAGCAAGGCTGATATAACCAACATTCAGAGAATCTTCGAATTTGTTTTTTTCTTTGAAGGGGTTTCGCTTCTCATCCGAGAAGCTTCTTCAGCTCTGACTGGATGTTGGGGAATGGAAGGATTGACACCCCTTGCAGACAGCTGGTCATTTGCATCCTTTTAGAAGGTCGTTGAGGCCACCTAGCTAAATGTCTATCGAGATTCTCAGCCATCCAGATCACACTTGGTGCTTTTTTTCCAAGAGGCAACTGGACTTTCGGGATGTTTTCTCTGAAGACGTTTCGCTTCTCATTCCGAGAAGCTTCTCCGGTTCTTTCACAAGTCAATAAGGCCACTTTCATCTTCCTGTCAAGAGCCTTGGTAGTACAGTGGTTTAAAGCACCCTGTTATTAACACCAGCTGCCTGCAATTATTGCAGGTTCGAATCTCACCAGGCTCAAGGTTGACTCAGCTTTCCATCCTTTCTAAGGTAGGTAAATTGAGGACCCGGTTTGTGGGGGCAATAAGCTGACTTTGTATAAATATACAAAAGTATGAAGGCTATTGCTTAACGCCTTGTAAGCCGCCCTGAGTCTCCGGAGAAGGGCGGCATATAAATCAAATTTTTTTAAAAAAACAAAAACTGCTCCCCGTGGCCTCGTTCTAGAAGCCCCAGGGACTTCTTAATGTGAAGCCAACGTCTCATTAATTGTCTGTTTGTGACTCAAGCCCATTGAGGTTGATCCCAGGAGACCTGGGACCATTTTCTGGAGCCGCCCTTCAGAAGTAAACAGCGTAGGGACCAGGTGTGGAGCTCCAGGTGACATCAGCTGAGCGGAGCGGAGCACAAAATGCAACGGAAACATTGATCGTCACTTCAACTCCCAGGTCCTGTCAAGGAATTAACTCCTTTAGGAAGGATAAATGTTGGGTTTAGTGGTAGGGGGAGACAGGTTAAAAAACAACAACAAGGAAGGTGTTATCTTTAAGAGAAGAAGGGGATACCCCCCCCCCCCATTCATCCAGCTTTGCAGCGGCAGCCAAAAAAGCCAATGCAATCCTAAGCTGCATTAACAGAGGGATATAGTCAAGATCAAGGGAGGAACTAATACCACTCTATAAAGCCTTAGTAAGACCACACCTAGAGGACTGCGTCCAGTTTTGGTCACCACACTATAAAAAAGATGTTGAGACTCTAGAAAGAGTGCAGAGAAGAGCAACCAGGATGATGAGGGGACTGGAGGCTCAAATATACGATGAACGGTTGCAGGAACTGGGCATGGCTAGTCTAGTGAAGAGAAGGACCAGGGGAGACAGGATAGCAGTCTTCCAATATTTGAGGGGCTGCCACAGAGAGGAGGAAGGGGGTCAAGCTACTTTCCAAAGCAACCAAAGGCCAGACAAGAAATAATGGATGGAAACTGACCAAGGAGAGATTCAATTTAGAAATGAGGAGGAAGTTTCTGACAGTGAGAACAATCAACCGATGGAACAGAAGTTGCCTTCGGAAGTTGTGGGAGCTTCATCAATTGAGACTTTCAAGAAGAGATTGGACTGCCATTTGTCAGAAATGGCGTAGGATCTCCTGCTTGGACGGGGGGTTGGACTAGATGACCTCCAAGGTCCCTTCCAACTGTTGTTACTGTTAACTCTGTTAATCTATTAGGAAATCTGTTAGTCTCCCAACGTACTGAAGCTACCCAACGAATATTGTCGAAGTTCTTCAGAAATCTCTTCAACTGAAGAATGATCTACAAGAACAGGCAGAAAAATGTCGAACGTATTGTGAGGCCTGTTAAAAAGAAAGAGCTTTGATTGCACTGCTACGTTGACTTTGTGGGGTCTTTGGTGCTAGCACTGATGATGTTACCTAGTTTGGTAGTGAAACATCTGCAAGGAAACCACTGAACTCAAAGAACGCCAAGGACCTCACAGTCTGCTCTCTTCCTCCTCTTCCTCTTCACTCCCTTCTAGCATTGATGATGTTACCTAGTTTGGCAATGAAACGTCTGCAAGAAAGCCACCAAGCTCAAAGAGCACCAAAGGCCTCACATTCTGTCCTCTCCTCCTCCTCCCATACCTCAATTCCTTCTAGCATTGACGATGTTACCTAGTTTGGCAATGAAACATTTGCAAGAAAACCACCAAGATCAGAGAGCACCAAGAACTCTACAGTTCAAGCCTTCACACACACACAAAAATTATCTTCCATCAGGATCTTGAATCTGTTGACGTCCCCCATGGATACCAGAGGTTGCCATAGCTCAATTTGTGTCTCAATAATCATCAGTTTGAGAATTGCCATCTTCGAATCTTCTCCTCCAAAGGAGCCGACAAAGACTCCATCTCTTCATATAGACAAATGAAGTGATGGAGACCTGACAGGACTGTACCACTGTAGGGGGGGGTGGGGTGGATGTCTTAAAGTGAATTTCTCTCTGCAGTTAGTGAGGGATGCTGAATGGCTAAGTCTTGTTAATTGCTGCTTTTTTAATTGTTGTATGGTTTCCCTGGAAACTACCAGGAGTCCTTTGCAGATACTCAAGTATGGAAGAATCCCCAAGCCAGTCAGCCAACCAACCCACCCAATCATTCATCTCAAAATGATTGAGAATCAAGAATGATGATCATCTCTACCACTTTCTACTTTTCTACAGAGGAATGATTGAGTCTGTCATCTGCATAACTGTCTGGTTTGGCTCTGCAACCCAACAAGACAGACACGGACTTCAGAGGATAATTAGAACTGCAGAAAAAACAATGGCTACCAACCTGCCTTCCATGGAGGACCTGTATACTACACGAGTCAAAAAGAGGGCTGTGAAAATATTTACAGACCCTTCACACCCTGGACATAAATTGTTTCAAGTCCTACCCTCAAAACGATGCTATAGAGCACTGCACACCAGAACAATTAGACACAAGGACAGTTTTTTCCCGAACGCCATCACTCTGCTTAACAAATAATTCCCTCAATACTGTCAAACTATTTACTAAGTCTGCACTACTATTAATCTTCTCATCGTTCCTATCACCCATCTCCTCCCACTTAGGACTGTATGACTGTAACCTTGTTGCTGGTATCCTTATGTTTTATATTGACTGTTTCCTAATATGATTTGATTGCTTATTTGTACCCTATGACTATCATTAATTGCTGTACCTTATGATTCTTGACAAATGTATCTTTTCTTTTATGTATACCGAGAGCGTATGCACCAAGGCAAATTCCTTGTGTGTCCAGTCACACTTGGCCAATAAAGAATTCAATTCTATTCTATTCTGTTTTCTCCTTCCCAACCATGGGCAGACTTTTCGGATCACAAGAAGCCATGGTTTGCTTAAAATCTGTAGAGATTCTCAATCATCCAGGTCATGGTTGTCCCAAAGGTGCTTTTTTCCAGTTGCCTCCTGAAAAAAAGCACCTTTGGGACATGGTTTGCTTAATGATGGTTTACTGAATAAGCAGCCCTTGGTTTGCGTCCATGCAATAAGCCAAGTAGAATCAAAATAATTTGCAAGAAGAAATGGGTTTTTTGCCTATTTAACTATGCAAAGTTTTGCCAGCATCATTCTTCAACTGTTAAGACAGAACAGGAAGAGGTTTGATTGGACATTGGTCTGGAGAGTAACAGAAATTTTTAAAAAACTTAATTATTTAAGTTTTTTACTGTACAGATGTAAAAAGAGAGAGCGAGAGAGCAAAATAAACAGCGCTTGTGTTCGTCTTTCTGTTCCAGGAGATTTGGCACAGATTTCATTCCGTCTCTCGGTGTCTAACCCGTTCCCTGGGGCGAAATATTCCCTTCCAAGGTTGAGTTTCTTCATCTGTATAATCAGCATAATAATAAATCACCATCTCAGGCTTGGAGCAATAATGGCGAAAAGAAATCAGAATTACGGAAGCTAATTCTGCAGGAGAATTGACTGCGCAACAGCTGTAGGGAAGACGATGTGTCACATTCTAAACTATGCGAAAGATTAATCTTTAATCCTTTTCTTCAAAATCAAGGCATTTCGGAGAGGTCACAGGAAACACTCGATGGGCAGCAGGAAACAGGAAAACAAGGAACGATGATTAGAATTAAGGGCCACAGGTGACCAGCAATCCATTTTCATTAACACTCCGGAAATGATGCTCACAAATCAACAAATGGTATCTCGTGGCTACGTTCAGTTTAAGCAAAATATACGGCAAACTTGTGCCAAGCAGGTGCCATCCAGATGGTAGGACCAGGGGTGAAATCCAGCAGGATCTGACAGGTTCTGGCGAACCGGTAGCGGAAATTTTGAGTAGTTCAGAGAACCGGCAAATACCACCTCTGGCTGGCCCCAGAGTGGGGAGGGAATGGAGATTTTGCAATATCCTTCCCCTGGAGCGGAGTGGGAATGGAGATTTTGCAGTATCCTTCCCGTGCCACGCCCATGAAGCCACACCACACCCACCAAGCCACGCCCACAGAATTGGTAGTAAAAACATTTAGATTTCACCACTGGGTAGGACTGTAACCTCTACCTGTCCTAACTGAAAGCACTATTAATTGTGGAGCCGACCAGAAAACCCACCCCTTGCCATAGAGCCGTGATGGTGAACCTGTGGCACGCATAGCCATATCTGTGGGCACGCGAGCATTGCCCTAGCTGAGCTCCAGCATGCATGCGCATACCGGCCAGCTGATTTTTGGGCCTGCCAGGCCTACTGGAAGTTGGGAAACGGGCCAGTTCCGGCCTCCGAAGGGCCTCCGAGGGGGTGGGAAAGGCCGTTTTCGCCCTCCCCAGGCTCCAAGAAAGCCTCTGGAGCCTGGGAAGGGCGAAAAACGGGCCTACCAGGCCCACCGGCAACCTTTTTGCCGTTGCATGCCGAAAGCGGAGGGGAGCGCAGGGGGGGTTGCGCACACATGCGTGGGGTGTGGGACGCAGAGTGAGGGAGCATTGAATTATGGCTGTGGGCACCCCCGCGCGCGACCCACCCGCGCTCCCCCCCGTTTTTGGCACCCAACAGCAAAATGGTTAACCATCACTGCTCCTCAAATATTGGAACATGCTATCATGTCACCCCTAATCCTTCTTTTCAATAGACTAGACCAGGGGTCGGCAACTTTAAACACTCAAAGAGCCATTTGGACCCATTTCCCACAAAAAAGAAAACATCGGGAGCCACAAAGGTCCTAACTGGAAGTCCCCCATTCAATTCTGGAGCTGACCGGAAATCCGGTTTCTCTACCATAGAGCCTCCTCATAGCATGGCGTCCTTTTTCCTCTACCTGTCCTAACCGAAAGCCCTATCAATTGCGGAACTGACCAGAAAACCCGCCCCTTGCCATAGAGTCTCTTCCTAGTGCACCATGCTCTCTCCCCCATCAATCCGGAAGGTCCTCTCAAAATTGTGGCGCCGACCGGCGACAGGGAGCCACAACAGAGGGATGAAAGAGCCACAGGCGGCTCCAGAGCCACAGGTTGCTGACTCCTGTTCTAATCCAACCTCCTGCTCAAGCAAGAGACAACTGCTTTTGACAACGCCAGGACCAATGAGTTTGCTAAGAATTCCGTGCATTGGTTGCTGTTTCTTTTTACAGTATCTAAAAGGTCATAGGGACCTTGCCGGGATGGTGAAAGGAGAAACGAGCTATGAATTCTTTTGTAATGACCACTGTGGAGTTCATAAAACCACTCGTCCTCACAATGCAAAACGCTCTCCTTGCAAAGGACGGACGGGCCAAACACCTGAACATGTAGACAGCTGCTATCAGCACACACTGTTGACGCAAGAGTTTACCGCTGGAAGCTTTTGAATAACAAGACCGAGCGTTATAATGAAATTGCAAAGGGGGGGGGGTGGAATTTCAGATTTGTTTTCTCCTTACAAAGGACGCCTTCCTGTCCATGTTGGTTTTGAGGCCTTTAAAAAAGAAAAGAAAAGAAAAGAAAACAAGGAACAACTCGGGTGTGGAAAGTTTTTCCACCTGAAAACACAGAAACGGCAAAGATAAACTGGGTAATTTTTCTGATTTGAAAAAAAGGGTTAGGTTAGGAGGTTAGAGTAGAAGCGAGCTGGAAGGGACCTTGGAGGTCTTCTAGTCCAGCCCTCTGCTCCAGGCAGGAGAACCGATACTATTTCAGATAATTGGCCGTCTATTTTCTTCTTAAAAACCTCCAGTGATGGAGCACCCACGATTTCTGGTGGCAAGCTGTTCCATTGGTTAATTGTCCTCGCCGTTAGGAAGTTTCTCCTTAATTCCAGGTTGCTTCTCTCTTTGATTAGTTTCCACCCATTGTTTCTTGTCCTGCCCTCTGGTGCTTTGGAGAATAATTTGACCCCCCTCTTCTTTGTGGCAGCCCCTCAAATACTGGAATACTGCTATCATGTCACCCCTAATTCTTATTTTCTTTACACTAGCCAAACCCAAATCCTGCAGTCGTTCTTCATAAGTTTTAGTCTCCAGGCCTTTGATCATCGTCGCTGCCATCACTCTGCTAAACAAATAATCCCCTCAACACTGTCAAACTATTTACTAAGTCTGCACTACTATTAATCTTCTCGTCGTTCCCACCACCCGTCTCCTCCCACTTAGGACTGTGTGACTGTAACTTTGTTGCTTGTATCGTTACCATTTATATTGATGTTGTTTCCTGATTGCTTATTTGTACCCTATGACTATCATTAAGTGTTGTACCTTATGATTCTTGATGAACGTATCTTTTCTTTTATGTACACTGAGAGCATAGGCACCAAGACAAATTCCTTGTGTGTCCAATCACACTTGGCCAATAAAAAATTCTGTTCTGTTCTGTTCTGTTCTGTTCTGTTCTGTTCTGTTCTGGTGTGGTGTGGTGTGGTGTGGTGTGGTGTGGTGTGGTGTGGTGTGGTGTGGTGTGGTCTGGTCTCCTCTCCTCTCCTCTCCTCTCCTCTCCTCTCCTCTCTGAACTTTTTCCAAAGTCTCAACATCTTTTTTGCAGCATGGTACTCAAAAGTGGTTGCAACATTCCAGGTGTGGTCTCACTAAGGTTTTATAAAGCGGTACTAATACTTCACGTGATCTTGATTCTATGCCTCTTGTTTATGCAACCCAGGATTGTATTAGCTTTTTTTTTTTTTTTTTTGTACAACCAAGGATTGTATTAGAAGATCCGGTCTCATTCTGAACAGGCAACTGAGCAAAAAAAGCAAGCAACTCACAAGCCTAAAAATGTTCTCCAGCTACCTCTGGTGGCCCATCTTATTTATTGGCTGTCTTCTCGGAAAGGTGACAATGGAGAAATCCTAATGTAAAGAAGTGAACATGATGAAACAGTGTTGGCCAATGTCAGCTTGACCCAACCTGAGATATTGAATAGGAAATTCTAGCAAGCTTATTAGAGCAAGGATAATTAACCAGTGGAACAGCTTGCCTCCAGAAATCGTGGACGCTCCATCATTGGAGATTTTTAAGAAGAAACTAGACAGCCACTTATCTGGAATAGTATAGGCCAGGGGTCAGCAACCTGCGGCTCTGGAGCCGCATGTGGCTCTTTCACCCCTCTTGCTGTGGCTCCCTGTCACTCAAAATATGTGTCACAACCGCCAATGTGCGACATCCGCCGGCACACAATTTATTGAGCTTTTTGACCCCGGTACGCCAACCATGGATAAATCCAAGAAAAGAAACGATTCAGAAGAAAACAGAACGTTTAATTCAACTACATCTGCTAGTTTTGTGGCCGCTCAAGAAATAGTCAGGCACGGGAAGGGTTTTTGTGGCTCCCGGTGTTTTCTTTTCTGTGGGAAACGGGTCCGAATGGCTCTTTGAGTGTTTTAAGGTTGCAGACCTGTGGTGTAGGTTCTCTTGCTTGAGCAGGGGGCTGGACTAGAAGACCTCCAAGGTCCCCTTCCACTTCTATTCTATTCTAACTTTCTAATTAAAAGTGCACACACCAGTGGGAAGATCGATCTCTGATATGGTCTCTGGTATGTGCTACAATCACAGGACACCAACATGTTGATATTGGTTCCTGGCTGAGTTTGGAAGACATCCACTGTTTAACATTTTTATTGAGTTATAAGACAAAATAAGATATAAAATACAACCGTAAATAGGAAAACAGTGGGGAGGAAGAGGGGGAAGAGAGGTGAGGAAGGATAAGAAAGAAAGAAAAGCAGACATTGACTTTCTCTGTTGCCGTAAAATAAGGCATTAAGGCAGGGGTGAAATGTAAAATTTGTTACTACCGGTTCTGCGGGCGTGGCTTGGTAGGGGGGGGGTAATGTGCCTGGGTGGGTGTGGATAACTTTTTTTAAAAAAAAACTTTTCAAAGCATTTTTTCTACAAACTCTTCGGCCAAAGGCAACTCAGTTGGGATCGTCAGAGGCTTTTCAAAGCATTTTTTTTACCACTTCTTTGGCCGAAGAGGTTGCAGAAAAAAATGCTTTGAAAAGCCTCTGATGATCCCAGCTGAGCCGCGCGATCATCAGAGGCTTTTTTTTTTAACTTTTAAAAGCATTTTTTTGGCGGAAGAAGTTGTAGAAAAAATGCTTTTAAAAGTTTTTTTTTTTAAAAGCCTCTGATGATCGTGCGGTTCAGCTGGGCATGGGGGGGGAGCACAGGGATTTTTGCTACCGGTTCTCCGAACCACCCGCCACCATCGCTACCGGATCGGACGATCTGATCCAAACCAGGAGAATTTCACCCCTGCGTTAAAGTCAAATCACACTTTTTGTTTTTTCATAATAATACAAACAAGCCATTTCCATAAAGATCTATCAATCTAAACGGTCAAACCGCAAATCTAAATTTCATTCTTTTCCACTTCAAGCACAAAGTTCAGAAGCGGTTTCCATGTGGAAACGAAAGCACTTATATTCTTTTCTTTAATCAAAATAAGTCAATTTTGCCATTTCCGACAACGCCATCAACTCCTGCAACCACTCGTACCATGGACGGGTTTGAAAGACAGCCAGAGTTGGCTACTATGGGAACCAAACGCTCGACTAGATAAGCCTACGGGGGTGTCTTTTGATAGGAAATCAATGTGCTGAAATCAGAATGCTGACCGTGAAACAGACAAATCTAGTTTAGGTGTGCAAGGTAGTCCTTGACTTATAGCCATTTATCTAGTGACCATTCAAAGTTATAACAGCACTGGAGAGGGAAAAAAAGACTTTATTTTGGGGTGCAGAATTCTCAAGCAGTTAAAAAAATGCACCAAAGGATGAAGAGAGAAGCCTAGAATATTCCAGATTTTGACAGAAGCTCTGGGGTCCTTAAGTAAAGGTTCCCCTCGCACATATGTGCTAGTCGTTCCCGACTCTAGGGGGCGGTGCTCATCTCCGTTTCAAAGCCGAAGAGCCAGCGCTGTCCGAAGACGTCTCCGTGGTCATGTGGCCGGCATGACTCAACGCCAAAGGCGCACGGAACGCTGTTCCCTTCCCACCAAAGGTGGTCCCTATTTTTCTACTTGCGTTTTTTACGTGCTTTCGAACTGCTAGGTTGACAGAAGCTGGGACAAGTCACGGGAGCTCACCCCGTTACGCGGCGCTAGGGATTCGAACTACTGAACTGCCGACTTTTCCATTGACGAGCTCAGCTTCTTAGCCACTGAGCCACCGCGTGCCTGGGGTCCTTAGGGGAGGGGAAAAACAGGAACAAAAGAATTGTGGTGGAAAAAAAAGAAAGAAAGAAATTCAGCCATAGAAAGCTGGTGGCCCAGGCAAGTGGAATTCTGGGGCCCAGAAATTTTGGTCTGGTTTAACGGGGTTTAGACAACCAGGAAGAGTTGAGTTTTCTCTTAGAACAGGGGTGTCAAACAGGGGCTGAATCCAGCCTGCTGGGTGCTCAGATCCAGTCTGCGGGGCCGCCCTGGAAACAGCAAAGGACCGGCCCGCCTCTGCCAGGAAAAATGGAGTCAGGAGTGTAGTGGGTGGCCTTCCTGAGCTCCGTTTTCACTGACAGAGGGTTGCAGGAGGCTGTCGCAGCCGAAAACGGAGCTCGGGAGCCTGTTTTCGCTGGCAGAGCACTCGGGCTGCTACTGGCACCCCCGACATGAGTGACGTCGAGCTGGCCCCGCCACCCCGCCCGTCCACTGTCAAACACAACCCTGTTGCGGCCCTCAATGATATCGACTTGGTTATAATATAAATGTACAATTATGATGATAGAAGTGTTAGGCAAAACTGAAAGGAAATTGGAAAGCAAGTATATATTAATATAAAATTGGGGATGCTCGGATACCAAAGAGGGGAAATATTAGACAACGAAGGAGAAAGAAAGAAGAGAGGAGGAGAGGGTAAGATAGAAGAGGAGAGGGAGAGAGAGGAAGAAAAGATAGGGGGAAAGAGTAGGAGAGGTTAGAAAGGGAGAAAAGAGGGGAGAAGTGGGGGAAAGGAAGAGGAAGGAGAGGAGGAAGGAAGGAAGTAGGAGGGGAGAGGAGGTAGGGAAGGGAAAGAAAGAAGGAGAAGGTGGTTTGTTGTAAGATGAGGGGAAAGAAAGGGTAGCAGAGCAACGCCGAATGTAATCAAAATGCCTTATCTGCATGCTTTCTTTAGAAAAAAAGATGTATATATATATGATCAATTATGGATAAGAGAGAAATAAAAATAAAAAAATCTTTTCCAAAAAAAAAAAAAGAATGACACAGAGTTTGAACATTTGGTCTTAAAACATTTGGTGATTCTGAAAGCCATTTCTTAACCTAATGTCTTCCTGGTCAGTTTTGTTCCCTTCGGTATCCTGCAAACAAGATGCCAACGCAGGAAATACAATGATAATAATAAGCCATTGTTGAATTGGCTTGTGGTTTTAAAAAGAAGGCAATGTTTATTGACCGGGGCTAGGCGGGATAGAAATCATCTTAATCTGGATTATTCTGCAGGAACCTCAAGAGCACCTTCAAGCAAACAGAAGGTCCATTGTGTTCTCCACACTCTCTTCCATCTTTCTTTAAAAAGTAGCGGTGGCCATTTCTGACAATAGTTCCAACTGCCTAATTAGAAATGCGAGGAACTCTTTCATTTCAGCAGGGAATTGGGGTTCCTCACAACCCTTACTCTTTTAGAGGCCTTCCTTTAAATTTAAAGATGTTGTTGTTGTTAGTCACGAAGTTGTGTCCAACCCATCGCAACCCCATGGACAACGTTTCTCCAGGCCTTCCTGTCCTCTACCATCCCCTGGAGTCCATTTAAACTCACGCCGACTGCTTCAGTGACTCCATCCAGCCACGTCGTTCTCTTTCGTCCCCTTCTTTTTTTGCCCTCAGTCTTTCCCAGCATTAGGCTCTTCTCCAGTGAGTCCTTCCTTCTCATTAGGTGGCCAAAGTATTTGAGTTTCATCTTCAGGATCTGGCCTTCTAAAGAGCAGTCGGGGTTGATCTCCTCTAGGACTGACCGGTTGGATCGCCTTGCAGTCCAAGGGACTCGTAGGAGTCTTCTCCAGCACCAGAGTTCAAAGGCCTCAATTCTTTGGCACTCAGCCTTCCTTATGGTCCAACTTTCACAGTCATCCATTGCAACTGGGAAAACCAGAGCCTTGGCTATACGCACTTTGGTTGGCAAGGTGATGTCTCTGCTTTTTAGTGTGCTGTCTAGATTTGCCATAGCTTTCCCCCCCAGGAGCAAGCGTCTTTTAATTTCTTGGCTGTAGTCCCCGTGTGTGGTGATCTTGGAGCCCAGGAAAATAAAATCTGTCACCACCTCCATTTCTTCCGATAATTTAAAGCTAGCTCCCTTTAAACCTTTAAACGTCAGCTGTTATGTCATAGAGAAAGAGGAGAAGGTTGGGACTTGTGGTCACTCATGGGCTCAACAAAGACAACCCATGCTGACATCTCAAAAAAAGGCAAACGGGCTTGTCTAGGAAGGAGATGGAGAACTTTGGAGAGGACACGCCTGTGGTTCTTGCACGAGGATGACAACCGTGGATTTCATCGTTCATAGGCGAGGAAGATCCAGAAACTACATCAACGTTGAAGTTCCGTGGGAACCAAACAAGCCCCCAATATTGTTTGCCATGGTTGATGGAAATATCAGCACGCTCTGGGTCTGTGGAGATTTTGCGGTGCCAAACACGCTTTTCCAAAAGGCAACTTGGACCTTCTCGGTTTTGGGCTTTGAAAAACGTTTCGCTTCTCATCCGAGAGAAGCTTCTTCGGTTTTATTTTCTGGGGAAATATCAGAACTGAAGAAGCTTCTCGGATGAATTTTCAGAAACGTTTCATTTTTTGCCTTTCAGGAAAGCACCTTTGGGGCTCAAAGCTGGACAAGCTGCAAGTTGCGACACAAACCACGGAGTCCTGACAGGAACTGTTTGCAAACAAACGGTTTGCAAACAACCCGGCAAATGAATCGCATAAAAACTGGGATTTCCAGTTCTTCCTAACAGGCCAGAAACAGACCGTGAAGGTCCATCTACAAAGGAGGCTTGATGTGCACTGATTTGTCAGGCCTCCCCGTCCCGCCCCCCCCCCCCCGCGTCCCCCCAAAAAACCAACAACCCAGCCTACGCAAGCCCTTTGGCGAAGGCTGCAAGCAATAACAACAAACACTCTGCTTGGTCCAAGGTGGTCCCTCGGGACCCCTGTCTAAACAACCTTTCTGATGTCACTCTTCCACTGCACCCTTGACCAAGGATTTTACCATTAAATCTCTGCAGGCGGGCAGATTCCCACCCTGCCTGCTGCCCCCCCACATCACTGCCACTCATTCTAATTTCCTACCCTCCCCCTCCTCCCTCCGGAGTCACTTGATTGATTCCCCCCTCCTTCCCCAAAGATAAAGTAGCTAGCTGCTAGATAGGTAAGGGTAAGCTCGTTTCTGGGAGGGGGGGGGCTGCAAAGGGCAAACCAAGCCCCCCTCCTCAATGTAGGCACCAGCCAAGGGGGGGTGAGGGAAGAGGGACCCCTGAATCGTGGTTCGCCTTCCCGCATCACGGGCTACCTCCTTCCTTCTCCCCAGCCCCCCCCACCACCACCAAAAGAAGCGAACCCTCGCGGGCGCAAACACCACAATGAGGAGAGGGGAGTTTGCAAGTGGGGAGGGGGGTTTTTGCAAGGGGGGAAGGGACAATTTGCAAGGGGGAGGGGGCTTTTGCGAGCGGGGAGGGGGGGAGTTTGCAAGTGGCAGCCAAGGGGATCTTCCAAGGACGTTTCCGGGGAAGCCCCCCCTCCTCTTCGCTCAAACCCCCCCCCACCACCCCAGAGATTGAGGCCAGGGGAGGAGGGGGGGGAAGAGGAAGGGGAGAGGGGAGGCCAGCCGAAGAGGGTCGCGGCGCGGCGGAGCAGCTCAGGGGCCAAGAGAAATGCCCGTCCGGGGACCGCTCACCTGGCCGTACACCTTCACCGGCTCCTCCTGCGGCGGCGGCGGCGGCTGCGGCGGAGGCGGCTGGGCGCCCCTTCTCCTCCTTGGGGGCTGGCCGGGGCCGGGGGGATCCTGAGCTTGGAGCCGCGCAAAGCCCCGATCCTGGGGCCGCGAGGTCAGGGCGCGATGCAACAGCAGGCTGCTCGTCCGAGGAGGAGCGGAGGCGGCGGCGGAGGGCGGCTGGTGGGACCCCACCAGCAGCAGCAGCAGCAGCGGCAGAAGCGGCCGGAGGGCGGCCGGGGCAGAGCCGGGCTTCCCGCTGCCGCCTGTCGCCATGTTCCTCGCTTTGCTCCGCCGGCTTTGCGCGCTCTGCACCGGCCAAGTGGGGCGCCGCCGCCCGGAGAGAATGTGCCAAGGGATGCTCGGCTCCGGCGCGCGCCACGGAGGAGCCCCCGGGGCTGCAGGCAGGCAGGCAGGCAGGCAGGCAGCAGGCGCCGCGCCCGGACGGGGCAACCCCCGACGACGCCCCCGCCGCGCGCGCGCGCCCGGCCGAGGAAAGGAAGGCGAGCCACGCGTGGGCGATGAGGAGGCGGTTCTGCGCACGGGGGCGCGCCCGCGCGGCCGGACCCAAAGGCGGGAGCGCGCTGAGCTCTAGCCACGCACTTTCTTCTGATCTGATTTTCTTTCTTTCCTTCCTTCCTTCCTTCCTTCCTTCCTTCCTTCCTCCCTCTCTCCTTTCCTTCCTTCCTTCCTCCCTCTCTCCTTTCCTTCATCTCTATACTCCTTCCTTCCTTATCTCTATACTCCTTCCTTCCCTCCTTCCTTCCTCCCTCCCTCCCTTCATCTGTATACTCCTTCCTTCCCTCCCTTCATCTCTATACTCTTTCCTTCCCTCCTTCCTTATCTCTATACTCCTTCCTTCCCTCC
>WNWU01000071.1:134051-162786 GCA_012654045.1 Ptyas mucosa
AGAATAGAATAGAATAGAATAGAATAGAATAGAATAGAATAGAATAGGTGTGGGTGTGGCTTGGTGGACATGGCAGGGGAAAGATACTGCAAAATCTCCATTCCCCCCTCATTCCTGGGGAAAGGATACTGCAAAATCCCCATTCCCTCCCCACTCCAGGAGGATACTGCAAAATCTCCATTCCCACCCCACTCTGGGGCCAGCCAGAGGCGGCATTTGCCAGTTCTCCGAACTACTCAAAATTTCCGCTACCGGTTCGCTAGAACCTGTCAGAAACCGCTAGATTTCACCCCTGCAGCTACTGTACTGGATATTTCACTCAAAAAGCTCGGTGTCCGTGGGAAGGGAGGCCAAAGAGAATCTTCCCCCAATGACAAGACTTTTGAGAGCCCCTTTTGAGCTGCCGTCTCGTCCATTTGGAACAAATCAGCAGGCTCTGGTTTGGTGCCATGTCTCCATAGGCGGGCACAGAATTAGCCAGTCATTGCTTTAATCTTTTCCTGTTTCTGCCATCTGGCCGAGTTTCCTTGGCTCATAATCCCAAGGACAGAAGTGGGTTTTTTCCCCCCCTCAAATCTTGGATCGTATTGTTAATATCAACAGAAGGCCACTTCCTAAGTCACAAGGGAAGGGAAGCAATATATCCGAAAGAGACAGATTACCGTTAAGATCTGCAAAACGGAGCAAGAAATCTTTGGACTGGAAGCACACAAAAAACAAAAACAAAAATTCCTAAAATGGATCCCTCGTGTTGTGGAACCGATTGTGGATATCGGCAACATCTTGATATCTGCGGTATTTTTCATTGATGATTTCGCTTTTAATTCGGTGCGCTATCTAGGAGTGGGCTGCTGGGGGTTCGGGAGAACCTCTAGCTAAGATTCTGTGTAGTTGGAAATCCCACTCCTGGCTGGCCCTGCCCATCCCAGGAGTGCCCACTTGGCCCATTTTGGATGCAGGTAAGTGCAGGCCACGCACGGAGGCTCAGGGAGGGCAAAAAACAGGCCTGCCTGAGTTCGGGAAGGCCGGAAATGAGCCAATTTCCAGCCTCCAGAGGGCCTCCGGAGCCTGGGGAGGCCGTTTTTGCCCTCCTGGAGGCTTGAGGAAAGTCATGGGGCCCAGGGAGGGCAAAAATGCCCCCCTCCCACCGTCATGGTGCAGGAGGCGGACTAGGCCACGCCCACCATAGCCACACCCATCCAGCAACCGAGCAGAGAACTCCTTGCTAAAATTTTTGAAGCCCACCCCTGGCGCTATCCATATTTGCTATCACGCGATTCTCTTATAGTACAGTATTTGCTGCCACGCAGTGTGAATTCAGGGCACCGTATGTAAAATTTGGACTCCAAAGCAGGATAAAAAGAATATTGAACCTCTGATCCTTTGGGTGTTTGAGGAGACTGAATTTAAGGGACAGCCAAGAAGAGAAACAAATTGATCGTCGGACAAATCAACCCAGCGTTCTCGTTCAAGGCGTTAACGATCGGGCTCAAATTTTGGATGCATTATGCACAGAAGTCTATAACAGGGGTCTCCAACCATGGCCACTTTAAGACTTGTGGACTTCAACTCCCAGAGTTCCCAGAGCTTTGCTGGCTGAGGAATTCTGGGAGTTGAAGTCCACAAGTCTTAAAGTGGCCAAGGTTGGAGACCCCCTGGTCTATAATGTTTGGGGAGATGGAAGGGAAGAGAAGGGTATGAGCAGCCTCAAAGTGGCTGGACTTTGTTACAGGGGTGATGAGTGCCCTGTTAGAAGATCTGTTAGAAGATCTGAAGGACCAAGTTAGGGATAGATCCTCTTGGAGAACATTTATCCATGGGATCATAGCTGACATCAATTTGATGGTGCATCATTCATCAATCCGTCCAATTCAGGGCAGGCGGTGTTTTAGAAGATGAGCTCAAGGGGAATTTCAGAAAGAAATTAAGTCTTTAAACCAAAGGCTTCTGTTTATATATTCTCAGACTCTTTTATATATATATATATATATTTGAGATCTGTAGATAATGAAACTAAATATTGTTTCAAGCTCTTCTGGGACACCCTGACCTGAATTTGGTTTGCTTCAGATGAGAAAACGCTGATCAACCACACGCTGATGCAGTTAAATGGGCCTCGTAATCTTTTATTTATTCGTCAAAACACGCAAGCCTCGGATTTCCAAAGGGAAATTCGCCCCGGTGGGGTTTTGGTCTCCTGTAATTAACCCCTCTCTCTGTGTGTGCATGGATTTTTTTTTTAAAGGCACCTTTGCATAAATCGGATCCCACCCTTGAACAGACGTGGGAGACTGTGGGAAGTTGCAGATTTGACATTGGGGTTTGGGTTAGGAACTTCAAGCTGAGTTGGCTCCAGTGGTTAAGGCACCATTCTTGAAAGCAGGAGACAGTGAGTTCTAGTCCCACCTTAGGTATGAAAACCAGCTGGGTGACTGGGCCAATCTTCATTTCCATCTCACTCTGGGGCCAGCCAGAGGTGGCATTTGCTGGTTCTCCGAACTACTCAAAATTTCCGCTACCGGTTCTCCGAACTATTCAAGATTTCCGCTACCGGTGCTCCAAACTACTCAAAATTTCCGCTACCGGTTCTCCGAACTACTCAAAATTTCCGTTACCGGTTCTCCGAACTACTCAAAATTTCCTCTACTGGTTCTCCGAACTACTCAAAATTTCCGCTACCAGTTCTCCGAACTACTCAAAATTTCCGCTACCGGTTCTCCGAACTACTCAAAATTTCCTCTACTGGTTCTCCGAACTACTCAAGATTTCCACTACCAGTTCTCCGAACTATTCAAGATTTCCGCTACCGGTTCTCCGAACTACTCAAAATTTCCGCTACCGGTTCTCCGAACTACTCAAAATTTCCGCTACCGGTTCTCCGAACTACTCAAAATTTCCACTACCAGAACTTGTCAGAACCTGCTAGATTTCACCCCTGGTCCTTTTACTGTGACGGTGCTTATGTTTTTAAATCTGCCGCACGTTAGACAGTGTGTCCTTCCCCCCTCCCACACACAAAAGACCTGCCAATAACCCTTATATATATTTTTAAAAAAAATAAAAAACCTTTTATTAAAACAATTGTGAATTGCCCGGGGGTTTAAAATCCATCTTCTGATTAATCAGGGCTGGCGTTTTCCATCAAGTAAAAAGGCTTTTTTGATTGACCCACCTAGCCAATTCCTCCATCGTTGCAAACTCTGGATGAGAGAGAGAAAAAAAAGCAACCTTTAAAAAAAAATGTTCAACGGGTTTATTTCTCCCCAATTCAGGATGTTCCGTTTGGTAGAAGCCCTTGACGGATGGAAAACAGCTTCCAGCTGGAGATCGATCCCTCACGACTGCCCTTAATCTGTCATTTTCTCTTCTGTCTTCCATCTCCGCCCTTCTCAGTGTTGTTTTCCTTTCTTCGGCCCTTCCCTCTCTTCTTCCCCTCTCTTGTCGCAGCTGTCCTTCCATCCATTTCTCGGGGACATCCACCCAGAAATTCTAGGGATGCGGATGGAGATTTTCTTGTTCTTTAGAACGTTTTCACTATTCACCTTTAATGCAGCTTTTCTGTCCGTGGCACACAAGTTAGTCACAGCCAAAGCAGGCGGAGTTCATTTAGTCATCAGGCGCTTAATTGAAGGTTCCCGGGGCCAAATCAAAGCAAGCTTTTTTATTATTATTATTAAATGAGATAAAATCTTAATTACTGTAGGGAGTTGTTGGTTTTTTTAGTGTATCCGCAGGGAAAGGGTCAAAAAAGGAAAGATTGTGGCCAAAACAAAGAAACTGCGGCTTTTTTTTTATATATATGCAATTGTGTAATTATGGCTGCCATGTTGACTTTCTTTTGTTTTTATTTATTTATTTTATTTATTTTGTCAAGCATTGATAAGATAACAGGTAAAGGTACAATTATAATTTGAATACATGAAAATAGTAAGAGTAAAAAGGAATATTAGGACAGGGACGGTAGGCACGCTGGTGCACTTATGCATGCCTGTTACAGACCTCTTAGGAATGGGGTGAGGTCAACAGTAGACAGTCTAAAGTTTTGGGGGTTTGGGGAAGAAACTACAGAGTCAGGTAGTGCATTCCAGGCATTGACCACTCTGTTGCTGAAGTCGTATTTTCTGCAATCGAGTTTGGAGCGGTTTACCTTGAGTTTGTATCTATTATTTGCTCATGTATTGTGGTTGAAGCTGAAGTATTCATTGACAGGAAGGACATTGTGGCAGATAATTGTATGTACTATGCTTAGGTCAGACCGAAGGCAGCGTAGTTCTAAGTTGTCTAAGCCCAAAATTTGGAGTCTGGTGGCATATGGAGGACTCTTCTCGTAAAATATCTCTGGACTCTCTCAATTGTATTTATGTCCGATATGTAGTGCGGGTTCCAGACAGATGAGCTGTATTCTTGTGGTTGAAAAAAACCCACTAAATTGTTTTACCGAAGATTATTCATATTGTCACAGGGGAGAAGGATCAGAATCAAAGTAAGCATGTGATAATACAGGCGATCCTTAAGTTGTGACTGCAATTGAGCCCAACAATTACATCAATTGTGATCTGTGTCCCCATGACCGGACCTGACATTATGACTTTTTTTGGCGGCCGTTGTTAAGTGAATGCAATGGTTGTTAAACAGATGCCACACTCATTTGTGGGGATTGCGAATTGAAATTGTCATGGTATGTAGATTTAATAGCTGTGAGCTGATGGAAGGTTGTAAGCGGAGGCAACTGTAAGCTGATGGAATGGGAATGAGGCAGCAGGGTTACTGCCACTTTAAGAAGCTAGGTAAGAAGCTGTCTGTATAAGGGAAGCCATTAGAGGGCATCTCCCTTCTCCTCATGTTCTCTCTCTTGTGTATTTCATTGCTCCCTCTGTGTCCATAGCGTGTGTGATAAGGTATCTACCAAGTATGCCTGTATATATTTAGTTGTATATAAAACCACTGTTAATTATCTAAAGGCTCTGTGTGCTGTTTGCTGTGTTTTTGCTCCTGGGTGTATCTCATAATACTAGTCACTCTGCAAAACTCCAACAGAAATGAAGCTGTGGCTGATTTAATTGTGTTGTTGCTGCCATGGAAGGTGGGGTAGAGTTTTTTTTAAAACTATTATATGATGAATCTTTTAAATGCTTAAATGCAAGCCACCTTGGAGTCACCTTTCTGTGGGTTGGGCGTCTTTATTTACTTAGCGTATGGCGTATCATCCATGGACTTGCAATATATATTAACGTTTCATCAAGGTTTTAAAAACACAATAAAATATGACTGTTAAAAGTCTATGGAGATTCTCCGTCATCCAGGTCATGGTTGTCCCAAAAGTGCTTTTTCAGGAGGCAACTGGACTTTCTGTTTTTTCCTTGAAGACGTTTTGCTTCTCATCCAAGAAGCTTCTTCAGCTCTGATTGGATGGTGGGGAATGGAAGGCTTTAAAAGGATGCAAATGACTAGCTGACTGCAAGGAGTATAAAATCCTTCCATTCCCCACCATCCAGTCAGAACTGAAAAACCTTCTTGGATGAGAAGCGAAACATCTTCAAGGAAAAACCAAGACAGTCTAGTTGCCTCTTGAAAATAAAAGTACCTTTGGGATGACTGTTAAAAAGATCTATATTCAGACACCAATGTCTAGGCCATTTAACCATTGAAGCCCAGCATCGTTTATATTTTTTTAAAAAAAATCAAGATACTGGACAGGTACATTCCCTCATCTTGCAACAGGTCACAATGGGATCTACAGTCGCCGAGTTACAATATATGAATTTGTTTAATAACTAAATGCAAGAAAGAAATAGGAAAAAAAAATTGTCTATAAATAGAAAATTGGGGTTGCTCGGATACCACTTTGGAAAATATTGAATTGAAAATGAATACAACAATGGAGAGAGAATGGAAAGAGGAGTAGAGGGACGGATAGGAGGGGAGAAGAGAGGAAGGAGAGAGAGGAACAGAGGAAAGGGAAAAGGAGAGGAAGAAAGGGAGGGGAAATAAGAGTAGGAGAGAAGGTTAGAAAGGGAGGAAGAAGGGACGAGTGGGGGAAAGGAAGGGGAAGGAGGGGAAGGAGAGGAGGAAAGAAGAAAGTAGAAGTGGATAGAAGAAGGGAAGGAAGGGAAAAAGAGGAGGAGAAGAAGGGTTGTTGTAAAATAAGGAAGACAGAGGTGGGTTTCAGCAGGTTCTGACCAGTTCTGGAGAACCAGTAGCGGAAATTTTGAGTAGTTCAGAGAACCGGTAGTAAAAATTCTGACTGGCCAGGCCACACTCCCTTCTATTCTCTACCTCCCAAGTCCCAGCTGATCAGGAGGAAATGGGGATTTTGCAGTAACCTTCCCCTGGAGTGGGGAGAGAATGGAGATTTTACAGTATCCTTCCCCTGCCACGCCCACCAAGCCACGCCCACAGAACCGGTAGTGAAAAATTTTGAAACCCACCACTGAAGGGAGATGGAACGGTAGAAGAGCAACCCCGAGTATACTCAAATTTTTTAGGATGAAGAATGAACCACCATGTTTTCCCGAAAATAAGACCCTGTCTTTTATTTTTTTTGAACCCTGAAATAAGCACTTGGCCTTATTGCCAGGCACTCAAAAGCCCAATTGGGTTTATTATCAGGGGATGTCTTATTTTGGGGGGAAACGGGGTAATATGAAAGTTAAAAGAGAATATGTATGATTAACAATGGATAAGAGACTGTACATTTAAGACATGTGTATGAGAAATAAAAATTAAAAAATTCTTTAAAAAAAAATAAAGAAATGCAAGGAAGAAACCAGTAGGAATGACGTTCTCCTGGGCCTCACCGTACCCCCTGTTTAACCGCCCTGCTGCAAAGAGCATTCTGAAATACTGCAAGGAACAATGTCAGCAAACCCACTCGCCATCCCACCGCCCCCCCTCCTCTCCCGACGCCAAATGCAAACACATTTAATAATTAAAGGCGTCTGCCAGTTGTTGTACGATGCATGTACCCGGGGGCTGCCAAATGCAAACAGCAGACAGCGTGGGCTCCCTGAAGGCTCTTAAGTTACAGAATTGGTTCGGCTCAGTCTCCCGCCGCAAAGGCTTCGCGGTGAGACGTGCAAGGATGCGCACCTGCTTGTCTTGTTTCCCTGTGACTTCTCTCCTTCGGTTCCTGGCTAGTTACTCAGTGAATGGATGGCGCTCAACTCAGGAGCAAATTGGCCTTGTGATTAGAAGCAAGCCTTACGTCCGGCGTGACTCAGCCACCGATGTTTCCATGGACACCTGGACTTCGCATACAGTGCGCCACCTACTCCGCTGAAGGTTAAAAAACAGAAATGCATTTATTTTTTAAAAACGAAATTGGCCAGTAAAGGATCAGGCACTGGCGTTGTCCAGCATGGGTGGTCCAACCATGGAAACTTTTAAGACTTGTGGACTTCAGTTCCCAGAATTCCCCAGATGCTGCCATGCAGGGGGATTCTGGGAGCTGGAGTCCAGAAGTCTTAAATTAAGTTGTTAAGGTTGGGCAACCCTCGGCAGCGAATAGCAAGAGTACCGTATCTGTGCGATCAGGATGCAGATGCTGAGGGCAGATGCCGTACGTTAAAATGCTCTTGGCTTTCGTCGAATGAGCACCTGGATTGTGGCAAGCCGGATATGGCAGCTCTCCAGGCAGAGCTTTAGTGGGAAATGAGAAGGAAGGAAAGCTGGAATTAGTGCTCGGTTTGAATGTTGAAAGGGAATTGGAGTAACAGAATAACAAGAGCTGGAAGGGATCTTGGATGTGATGGCGAACCTTTTTGCTGTCACGTACCAAAAGTGGGGGTCACGCAGGGGGTCACGTGCGCAAATGCCCACACCCATAATTCAAAGCAAACTGGGGGCCCCTGTGCACACGAACGTGACCCCCGCGCTTCCCCTGCTTTCGGCACACGATGGCACAGTGGGCCCGGTAGGCCCATTTTCTGCCCTCCCCAGGCTACAGAGGCTTTCTTGGAGCCTGGGGAGGGTGAAAACAGCCTTCCCCACCCTCCCAGAGGCCCTCCAGAGGCTGGAAACTGTTTCCCGATTTCCGGTGGGCCCGGAAGGCCTGTAAATCAGCTGCCCGGCACTGCGCTCACATGCCTGCCGATGGTGGCACGCGTGCCATAGGATCGCCAACACGGTTCTAGTCTAACCCTCTGCATTCCATTCCAGAGCCTATTCCAGTGGGTGGCGAACCTTTTACTCACAGGCACGAAACCTTTTACTCACTGTGCCAAACAGGTACATGCTTTGCGTGCTTTGCACACGTGTGTGTGCTATCTGCGCGGCTCCTCCTCCATGTGCTGCGCACGCAACTGCACCATCTGCACGTGTGCAAGGTTTTCACGCGGCACCCCCCCCCGTGCGCTGCATGAGCAATTGCGCCATCTGCCCATGCATGCAGGTTTTGTGCGTGAAATGCATGTGTGCAAACGCCATCTACGCATGCGTGCGGTGTACGCAAGTACTCTCATGTGCATGCACAGGAGAGCTCCAAAGACCAGCTGGGTCCCCTGAATTGCGCCCATGCGCACCCGAGGCCCTAACACCAGCTGGGGTACACGTACATGCACAGCTGCAGATGACTTGGGCAACAGCTCGCATGCCCGGAAAGATGGTTCTGCATGCCACAGGTTCGCCATCACAACTCTATTCCATTCCAGACCGAAGATCCTATACCATTTCAGACAAATAGCTGCCCAATCTCTTGTTAAAATCCTCCAGTGACTAAACAGAGGCAATGGGAAAAGATTTTGAGATCGATCAGCTGAGTGGACCATCTAAGTGGACTGAGAAAACATGTTTTTTCATGCTACAGAAGAATGGACGAAAAATTACTCAGCTTCCTGTTTCTCAACTATTTTCAGATAAAAAAGATCTGAAAGTTTCAGCATCAAACACCAGGCCAGGGAAGCTGGTTAAATCAGTATCCTTTCTGACAGCCAAGGTTTTTTTAAAGAGAGAGAAAAGAATGCTCACAATAATATATATATATATGTGTGTGTGTGTGTGTGTGTGTGTGTGTGTTTTCTGAGGTTTTCGCGGGTGTTTGTATGTAGGTCTTTGGTTATTCAGGTTTTCTCCCGCGTAAAATTGGAAGTGTCTTGGCGACATTTCGACGAAGTCTCATTCGTCATCTTCAGGCTGGTGTTCTCGGCTTCGTGCTTCCAGGAGCAATGTGTGATCGCAGCTGTTTCCTCCTTTTAACTGCCAGTGGGGGTGGGAGCTGATTGGGTGGGAGCATGGCTGTGTTCTGATTGGATGGGATATATATATATTCTCTGGTTTATTCGTTCTCAATTTCTGCGGTCAAGCCGTGTCAACATAAAACTGTCAATTTTCATCGTTATTGCCACGACAAAATAAATAAATAAATAAATAAAAATTCCTCATTTTCTTCCGGCTGGTTAAACTCAGGACAGCTTCAGGAATAGGACTGGGAAGAATTAAGGATTCCTTGAGCGTCTGTCAAGGTGACTTCCTTGAGTCATTTGTCTGCATGTTCAGGCTTGTGCCATTTCCCAGATGGATGAAAGGCATACCAGAGGCTCACGTGGCTGCAAACTATGTTTCCACCTTTGCTCCTTTGTCCTCGGGGCTTTAGGAAGATACTTAGTCAAAAATGTCTCAGCAGGAAAAATTCTAACCTTGGTGTAGAGCAAAGTGACCGGGCTCAGGTCTAGGCTTGAATAATGCAGATGTTCTGACACAGCTCCCCAAACACGACGAACCCGCTGAAGTGAACTCAAAAATTCATTTAATTAGGAGTGCCGGCAGCCCAGTAAAAAAGTTTCTCTCTCACCGCAGGCTAACACAAGTCCGGCCGGCAGGGGAGATGAATAATTGTCTGCCACATCTATTCATCTCTGCCTCCTGCCTTTTATCCCGAGCTAGGGTGTGGCTTTGCTAGCAGCGGTGGCTCTTCCGTCCCAAGGACCGGCTCATAGATTTCCACTGCTCTCCTCTCCTCTGCCTTTTGTGCATCCCTCGTCAGGCACTGGACTCAGCTGTTCCTCCTCTTCTTCATCAACCACCTCCAGACCTGGGGCTGTTGACTCTCCATCTGAGGGCTGATGGAGGGCCGAGGCTCTGCCTCCATCTGTCTGTCTCTCTGACAGCTCCATTCCTTCTCTCCCCCACCCCCCCGGAGCTCTCAGGCTGCCTTGATGCTGACCCTGACTCTGACGCCGCCTCCTCCTCTGATTTGGCTGTTGGAAAGGCCGGCGGCCAACAGGTCACAACACTAGGTAGGCCTCAACCAACAACCACAATAGAGCCAACATTTTCTGTTAAGTTTGTTAAATGTGGTTTGCCCCAACAGCCACAACTGTTAAGTGGATCACTGCACTTGTTAAGTTAGGGTTGTTCAGTGAATCTGGCTTCCCCCAAAATACAATGCGTGTCCATAAGCCCCGTCCCCTGCACATGTGCGCAGCCTCCCCAGCACGTGCCCTGCCCCCAAGCATGCACAGCAGAGACCCGAAGACCAGCTGAGCGGTGGGAGGCGTGTGCGCATGCACGGCAGAGCTGAACTGGGGCGACGGCTCACATGCCCACAGAGAAGATGCTGTGTGCCACCTCTGGCACGTGTGCCATAGGTTCGCCATCACGAGTATAGGGTTTCCTGCCTAAGCAGGGGGTTGGATTAGAAGACCTCCAAGGTCCCTTCCAACTCTGTTATTCTGTTATATTCTGAAATGATCTGCAGATAACAATGTTCTGTTCTGTTCTGTTCTGTTCTGTTCTGTTCTGTTCTGTTCTGTTCTATTCTATTCTATTCTATTCTCTTCTCTTCTCTATGGAAGAACTCTACCAAATTCTTGTTGAATTTGCAAGCGGCAAAAGCTGGGCTTCCCACAACATCCTTGACCATTCTTACAGATCCATAAATTAAGGGAAAAAAAGAGACCAGGCCATCCATAAATAGCCCAAGGAAGGGCCATCATTTATTCTCTTCATGTCAATTACTTATTCTTGTTTGGCCTCTGACCTCCGCCATTGATCCCAAATTAATCTGCAAACAGCTATCTGAGTTCATATTACATGTGTCGGAGACCGTCCGCATTTCCACAAAACCGAGTGTGTCCATAAAGGCACAAGGTCATTGGCCGGGCAGGATAAATAAATGGTTGCTGATTCTTCAGACAGTTTCCTAGGCTGCAAATCACCGTTTTACTGCAATGCAGCCCCTTCCAACAATGTACTTTTTGGAAATGGAGAAAATGATAGGCTAAGAGACGGCGATAAATACCTACCGCCGTTTTGTCATTAGGAGCGCCGGTCACGGGGGAAAAGGCTGTTTAAAAAGTCACACAGAAAGAAAGAAAGAAAGAAAGAAAGAAAGAAAGAAAGAAAGAAAGAAAGAAAGAGAGAGAGAGAGAAAGGAGGGAGGGAGGGAGGGAGAGAAAGAAGGAAAGAAAGAAAAAGGAAGGAAGGAAGGAAGGAGGGAAGGAAGGAAAGAAAGAAAAAGGAAGGAAAGAAACAAAAAGGAAGAAAAAGAAAAAGGAAGGAAGGAAGGAGAGAGGGAGGGAGGGAAGGAAAGAAAGGAAGGAAGGAAGGAAGGAAAGAAAGAGGAAGGAAGAGGGAGGGAGGAAAAGAAGGAAGGAAGGAAGGAAGGAAGGAAGGAAGGAAGGAAGGAAAGAAAGAAAGAAAATTTCCATGTTGTTTAATTCTGTAAGCAAATGCTCCCTGAACAGCCTTGAGAAATCCACAAATAAAAGGGGAGAGAGAGAAAGATTTAAGAAATGATATTGTTTTGGAATGTAAATGCTGATTCTAGTTTCTGATCCTATTCAACTCTTCAAATTCGCTTTTACAGTCTAATTATTTCATGCAAATGAAAGAAGTAGATTCTGGTCAGGATAGTTTCAGTAAAAAATATTCTCGAACCAGGAACCCGAGAATTGAAAAAACAACAAGAACTACTAATACTACTCCCAAACTGGGAATGAAATCAATTTTACAGGCAGTCCTTGACTTACGATGACAACCGGGACCAGAATTCCCATCGCTAAGCAAGGCAGTTAGGTGAGTCGCACTGGATTTTGCAATCTTTTTGGCCACGGTTGTTAAGTGAATCGTGCGGGCGGTAAATGAATCCAGCTCCCCCCCGCTGGCTTTGTCAGAAACTGGCTGGGAAACGTCACAAATGGTAATCACACGAATGGGGGACACTGCGACCGTCCTGAATTTAAGCCAGTTGTGAAACGCCTGAATGCTGATCACGGGTCCATGAGGATGCTGTGACGGTCATAAGTGTGAGGACTAAGTCGTTTTTTTCAGTGCCCTTAAAACTTAAAACGGTCGCTAAACATGGTACGTTGAGGACTACTTGGATTTAATGAGATATTGGATGGGGTTTTACTGTCGCTCCATCCATAATTAATTGGAGAGAGACACATTTTAACAACAGAAAGCAACTATTAAGCAGAAAGTTAAATATTTAGTATACTCGCACAAACAAATGCTTATGCAATCTATCTTCCAGACCCACATTTTACACATTGTACCAGCGAGCGTGGGCCAATTATAACAATTTTCAGGCTAATTTAGTGACAAATTGAAGCAGGAGCAAATAAAACCGTAACAACGAAACTCCTGTTATTTTGCACAGATGGGGCTTAAGTCAGCTGCGCCGTCATTTGTCTGTTACGGCTGCTCTCCTGTGAGGCTACAATTAAACGGATCACTTTTGACGCCCATTTCTGCTGTGAACCGAGAAAAAGGGGCAGTTAACGGGCCTGGCAATATTCAGGTGTTTTAAAGCAGCGGTCGCCAACCGGTGGTCCGTGAACCACTGGTCGTCCGCGAGAAAATTTTGGTGGTCTGCAGAAAAATTATTTGCAGTTCTTATATTGCACTAAATCAGGGGTCCTCAAACTACGGCCCCTGGGACGGATACGTGCAATGAACGTTTGTGTTGCTGCAGAGAGTCTCCCCCTTTGGGGTCTTTTTGTGTGGGTCGGAGGGGGACAGAAATTCCGACTTGGGGTCTGCTTCGGCCGCCTGGTGTGGGGCTTTGGGTGAAGGTTGAAGGGAAGCACCGCTGGTGGCGAAGAGCCGGAGGGCCTCGTTCCAGTGGGACTGCATCATGGCCTGGAACTGGCTGACCATCTCAGCCTGCAGAGCCTCCAGGCGCCGGTACCTGGCCTTGCAATCCCGCAGGTCTTCCCTCTGCTTGGAAAGCCTATGCTCCTAGTCCTCAGTGAGGTGCTTCTGCTGAGCCTCCTTCTCGGTCAAATCCAATTTGAACTGAGCTGTTTTGACAACTCTTTCTCCTGGTGGCTGCTTAGCTCCAACAACTGCTTCCTGTTGGGGCCCTAAGGAGCCTGGGAAAGCGAAGAGTGATTGGGAGGGGAGGGGTGAGTAGAGGCTGGCGAGGTGCCCCTCCACGTGAGTGACGTCGAGTTGGCCACGCCCACCCAGTCACGTCCACCCAGATCATATTAATGGGCCGTAGGATTTAAAATTATGAATTTAGTGGTCCCTGATATCCGAAAGGTTGGTGACCCTCGTTTTAAAGAATTGTTGGAAGAAACATCCATCTGGTTCAGTTCCAAGCAGGGAGAAAGACAGTGGAAACGTGGAGGCTGGTTGGAAAGATGGTTTAATGGTGAAGCAGAACCACCAAGCACGTGGGATTCTGGGCAGCTGACCACATGGAGTGGGGCAGTAGTGGGTTCCACTTACCTTCGCTACAGGTTTGTAATTGGGAGCGTGCGCACATGTTATGCTTCTGCGCATGCGCAAAGAGTTCATGATGACATCCGGGCAGGTGGGCGGAGCCTCTCACCGCTGCCACTAGCGGTTCTCCCGAACCAGAGCAAACTGGTAGAAACCCACCACTGGAATGGAGAATAAAGGTTATTTAAACCCCCTCTCTGGGGTTTGAACTTGAGCTTCCTGTTCCTGTGGCAAGAACATGTATTCTATTGTTTGCTGTCAGACTCCCATAGGGCCATGCGGGGGTCATAGACGAGTTTGTTTGAGTTCCCAGGTTTGAAACTTGAAGGGTGATGATATAACCAAGAGCCTTGCGTTCTGTGGGCAATTCCTATTCTGTCTTAATGTCTTTGTCCTGGTTTGGATCTTGAGTGAGGGCTAATCCCATCACCCTGAGGCTGACGGTCTTTTGTCTTGTAGCTAGGCTGGCCCAGTCCTGCTGGGGCTTTTAAGACAGGTGGAGGCTGCTTTCCAATGAGCACGTTTCTCCTTTAGGGGAAATATAATATTCTGCCTTTTTAATATTTCCCAAAATATTTCATTCTTCCAGGAGAGGGGTGGGCGCTAACTCTCTACAGAATAAAGCTGTTTCCGACAAGCAGTGATTTGACCAATGCAACAGAGCGAATTTTACAAGTTCCAAAATGTCATTTGAAACCATAACCAGATGTTTCTCCTCCTCCTAAAACCCACAGAGGCTCAAAATCTCTCTTGTTTCGTAACTCAAGAACTGCCTGCTTTTATTTGGAGGACTATTTCCAGACAAGAAACTAGAGTTGAAACAAAGGTTGGAGTGGATTAACTTTGCCCAGGTGAAACTTAAGTCACGGGAAACAATTCGATTTAAGCTACTGCGAGAGTCCTAAGAAGAGGCAGTACCTGGTAAGCTTTTTTATTTGGGGAGGTTGGGGAGGATGGGTCCTGCTGAGTAACCGGATTTGGAAACCACCAGAGAACATCAGGGTGGCTGAAAGCTTAGGTTGGGAAGATGAGGGGAATAGTAAACCAGCAAACAATCTCAAAACTGTCTCCCGCATTTCTGGACTTTATGCTTGGAACAGAAAAAATATATATGAAAATTTGATCTTAGGTTTTGAGGATTATACTAATCCTGTTGCTGTAGAAGTGGTTTGTATCTATCAGAAATGTATATCAAAAAGTTGAAGCTGTGACTCTACTTCAATCAGAACAGAGCTGGAAGGGAGCTTAGAGGTCTTCTAGTCCAACCCTCTGAAGGCAAGCTGTTCCACTGGTTAATTATTCTGTTAGGAAGTTTCTCCTTAATTCTAGATGGCTTCTCTCCTTCCTATATTTTGTATACCGTGTTTCCCCGAAAATAAGACCCTGTCTTATATTTCTTTGAACCTTGAAATAAGCGCTTGGCCTTATTGCCAGGCGCCCAAAAACCCGATTGGGCTGATTATCAGGGGATGTCTTATTTTGGGGGGAAACAGGGTACTTCGTATACTACTTTGCATACTTTATTTTGTATATTTTAGTATACTTTGTATACTACTGTATCAAAAAGAGATGGAAGTCGCTGGGGTTTTAAAAATTATTTTACCTTACTTTTCTTTATCTTTCCCTCTCCAATTTTATTTTATTTATTTTTATTTTTATTTTTATTTATATGCCGCCCTTATCTGGAGACTCAGGGCGGCTTACAATGCATTAAGCAATAGCCTTTATACTTTTCTATATTTTATACAAAGTCAGCTTATTACCCCCACAAACCGGGTCCTCATTTTACCCACCTTAGAAAGGATGGAAGGCTGAGTCAACCTTTGTATTTTTGTATGTACAAAAAAAAATTGTATTTTCATTTGTGTTTTATAGTACAATAAACTTTAATTTTAAAAAAAACAAACAAACCTCTCCTGAATAGTGTCCAGTTTTTAGTCCTTTAGAGGTCTCCCTTTTTAACCAAAAAAATGCAGCTGAATTGCATTTAATTGGCAGTTTTTTAAATATTAAAAATAGGAAGCCCTTCGCTATGTTTCCTTTGGGGAGGGGGGAAGGACCAGGGACTCCCCTCAATGCGTTTTTGATTTTTCCACTGAAAAAAATTTGGTCTGTTGCAAAGGCTCCACCGTGTGGTCAGATGTTTAAAATTTCAGCTCAGCTTCATAAGAAGACATTCCTTGAATCCCATCTTCTCCCTGCTTTGTGGGAGATAAGACTGAAAAACTGGCCCGAAAAGGATCTGCCTATAAGCTTATTGCTACTCAATAGTTAGTCCTTGACTTATGACTACAATGGAACCCAAAATTTCTGTTGTGAGACAGCTGTGAAGTGAATTTTTGTCTCATTTTACAGCCTTGCTTGCCATCGTTGTTCAGTGAATCACTGCAGTTGTTAAGTTAGTAACACAGTTATTAAGTGGCTTCCCCAATGACTTTGCTCATCAGAAGCTTGGGACGCTGCAACTGTCATAAATACGAGTCCGTTGCCAAGCATCTCAATTTTGATTGTGGGAATATGGGGATGCCAACTGGGGATTTTCCACTGTAGTTGGAACTTTGAATGTTTACTAAATGAACTATGGTAAGTCGAGGGTTGCCTACATAGTAATGTTGTAAGAGTTATAAGCGTGACGTCTTGGGGATAAAACTTGTGATCTGTGGTTAGATTAAAAGGGGAGCAATGCACGGATAAGGCCATTGGTCATCTAAGTCCAAATTTGATGACACGGTGCGCAACCAGGGCAGTCAACAAATGTACTCAGCCTCTTCAACTGTTGCTTCAATTGATGACTAGCCCTTTAAAGTAGGTCAAAACTAATTAACATGTCCGCCAAATGTTGGAAATGCAATCAGGCACCGGGCACATATTATCACATGTGGTGGATGTGTGCAAAGGCAAAAAAGAAATTTGGACGAAAATGCATACATGGTTAGAAAAAAATGTTAAAGCAACACATAGATTATAAAACAGAAATATTTTTGTTAGGCATACCGGTAGAACCAGAAAAGTATAATAAAGGGAATATATATATTAATATTGCATGTCTTGACAGCAACAAGAATTGTATTTGCACAGCACAGAAAAATGAGGAAATACGCACAGAAGAGAGTGTAATTTAAAAAAAAAATACTAGATTGTGCAGAAATGGATAGGTTGCCATTAAAAATAAAGGATAAAGAAGATACGGAATATTTTTTAACATGGAACTTGTTTTATCAATGGTTTGATAATAGAGGTAGAGATTAGAAATTGGATAAATATTACTACGTGTAAGCACCTGACCCAGACAATACACTGTTCACAAAGCACTTATGTATATAAAAGAAAATCGTAAAAATAAAATATAAATAAATAAACTACTTAAAATCAGAATTAACAGCCACTGTTTGTTTAGTTTCTCTACCCTCGTTTTAAAGCAATCCAAAATTGGTAACGATCCCATCTCATAATTGCATACTCTGTGGTTTATTCATCCACTTAGGAGATAAAAAAACCATGGATTTATTTTGAAACGGAAAGGGACAGAGGGAACAAGCGGCAAAACCCACATGACTTTACCCATTTCAAGTTAGAGTTAGAGCTCAAATGCAAACATATGGCTTGCGTTGGTTCATTTTTTTTTTTTAAATATCGGGATTTTTATTGGGGATGGCAAAGGAAAAATTAATTAAACCACAGCAGACTTAGTGCTTGTTTCTTAAACCACACAGAGCAGCTTAGAGGGGTCATCCAAAAAATGAATGATGGGTTCTCCAGGAGCTCTGGATAGTTTTTGGTTGAATAATTAAGAAACGGGGTCTCTAAAAAGCAGTGAAGGAACAAATATTCACATTAGCTGGAGTCATGCAAAAATATCCATGCAAAACTTATTATGTTTAGTAACCATTCGAAGTTACAACGGCAGTGAAAAAAGGGATTTATGACTGGTCCTCAAACTTACAACCATCAATCACATATCAAAATTCACAGACACTTGCCAATTGGCATGTATTTATAAGGGTTGCAGGTCATGTGATCAACATTTGTGACCTTCCTAGCTGGGTTCCGACAAGCAAAATCCATGGGGAAAGCCAGATTTGCTAAACGACCATGTGATTCATTTAAAAACTGTTAATGATTTGCTTAACAACGGCGCCAAAAAAAAATCATAAAATCGGGCACAACTTACTTAACAACTTCTTTCTTTAGCAAAGGATATTCTGCTCCCAATTGTAAGTTGTAGGACTATCTGTATGTTAAAATCAGTGGAAAGGCTGGAACCGAAAACCACCTAGCTTCGCATTGTCATTCATTCATTCGGTGTCTGTCTATCACCTATCTATCCTAATCTATCTGACTGACCATTTTTTTTTAACTACCGGTTCTGTGGGCATGGCTTGGTGGGCATGGCAGAAGGATACTGCAAAATTCCTATTCCCTCCCCACTCCTGGGGGAAGGATATTGCAAAATCTCCATTCCCACCCCACTCTGGGCCAGCCAGTGGTAGTATTTGCCAGTTCTCCGAACTACTCAAAATTTCCGCTACCAGTTCTCCAGAACCTGTCAGAACCTGCTGGATTTCACCCACCCACCCACCCATCCATCCAATTTATTTCCTGACCATCTTCTGGTTCAGGTGACTCTGAGTGGCTTACCTTAAGAGAGAACAACCTATCACAACAATTATAAATATAAAATGGATTAAAATTACAAAAAATTAAAACTGGAAGGTGGGGTGCCTTCTCTGTTAAGTGTACCAACCACTTCCAATGGAGTCTAGTTTTAAAGGAGCAAAAAGCACAGAAGCTTGTCCCATTCCACCAACATCCAGCAATCTACTTGCTCTAGTAGAGCCTTTTCCGAAATATGACACTGGTTGAAGACCGAAACAAGACCTAGTTGCTCTCCTATTTTAGAGACAAGAAACGAGGATTTTCTTCCTGTCAAGTGTAATCTCCCCTGAAGGCCCAGAGGGTGTTTTAAATCTCAAGCAAATTCCTCTGCTCTTCAGTGGCAGTATAATAATGTTTCTCTCTCTCTCTTCCACTTCTCTGATCTTATGTTTATTTTATTTATTTATTTAGAGATTGGATTTATTTACTGTCTTTCCTTCAACTCTTCACCTTCTTCCACACTTCCTGGCCCTGAAAAAAAACCTGTGAGGTAGGTTGGGTTAAAAAAAAAAGAGAAGGAAAATCCAGTCACCGAGTAACTTTCCATGGCTGAGAATGGAGAAGCCAGACCAGCATTTAACTAGCATCTTAATTATCACACCTATACAATTTCTTCTTTACAAGCAGTTAGTCTTATATGTCCTTTTTTTTTTTAACAGTCCGGAAACACTATTAAATGAAGGCAGCTCTCTCCTACAACTGTATGGCTTATAAATCCAAGCAGAGGAAGTACCCTATTTTTTTTACTTTGTGCCTGTCATCAAATCCTTACAATTTGCAGAAATGCATCTTGAGTCATATAAGGTATGAAGCTATAAATCAGGGTTTTTAAACCCCAGTGACCAGATTCACCCCAAGGTCAGCCCGAAACCAAAATAAGTAACTCTTAACTTATTAACGCTTAGTAACTCTTCCAAAATAAACATTGATTTATTTCAAAATAGTCCTGTGCAAATTCTGCAGAATTAAAGAGTTTTGCAGACGATGGTTCCAAAAACAGAAAACAATTACGATGGATTCGGCTTTAATTCCTGAAACAAGCCATGTGATGTTTATTCATAAAACAACTCCAAAATCGAACTCCCAAAATCAATTTGTTGCGACTTTTAAAACAAATTGGGAACCCACTCACCATTTAATTTTTCTACACTTGTGCCAATAGAGTTCAATCGATTTTTCGTTTGTTTTTTTTTTTTTTTTGGTTAAATGTGTCTATTTTAAGAAATGTAATGTACTGGTAAATATAGTAGCCAGCAGGCTCTGCAATGATACAGTGAGAGGTTTGGAAGGAGAAATTTATGCCGAAGCTCTCCCAAATTTCGGTTACAATCCATAAAGCTTCAGCTGTGCGTGACAAGGCACTGCGTTTTGCTAAAAATTCCTTACAGAACATTATGCACACTCGATAATGAGAGGTACAAGTTCCTAGATCAGTTTCTCTCAACCTCAACAACTTTAAGATGTGTACACTTCAACTCCCAGAATTCCCAAGTCAGCACAAGGAATTCTGGGAGCTGAAGTCCACACGGCTTAAAGCTAAGAAACACCGATCTGGAGACCCTGTAAGTAATTCTGGCTGGAAGGTGACCCCATTTAGTTGATTTGCTCTAGCTGTGGAAGCTAAGCAGGATCAGGCACGTCACTTGAATGGGAACGCCAAAGGAAATCTTAGCCTCGTAGACTAGGTGGAAAAATTGAAAAATAATATCCCGAACGCAGGATATATGACCACATCAAAGAGCAGAATTTGACTCGACAAACAAACTCGGATGGGTGAGGCTTCTTAGATGTAGCTGAGATGCTGGTTTTATGGTTATTAATGTTTTTTTCCCATTCCATTCAATCAAGTCTGATTCTTTAGAAACTGCCTGGACAAGTCCCAGAAGTTTCCTTGGCAAGTGGTTTGCGCTATTGCCTCCTTCTTAGGGTTAAGAGAAACTGACTGGCCCAAGATAACCAGTGGCTTCGTGCCAAAGGCAGGACTAGAACTTCCAGTCCCTAGCTGAATGCCTTAACCCTTACACTAGGGGTGTCCAACCATGGCAACTTTAAGACCTGTGGACTTCAACTCCCAGAATTGAAGTCTACAGATCTTAAAGGTTGGATACCCCTGCACTACAGCAAGCTGCCCGTTTTATTAATATCTATCCAGAGGAAAAAAATCATTTTAATGATTTTATCACCAGAAAACATCGGAACCGATACACTAAATAAATCTACACATATATACACATATATAGATAGATATACCACCTTCACTTTTTAAAATTTGCAAACACTGATTTCGGGCACTTAATAACTACACTTCATAACTTTTGACCTTTTAAAAACATTATTAAAGAGAAGACAATTTCCACAGACTGTCTTAATCTTTTTTTGGGGGGGGGGGTATGAAATGATAGGTACATACAGTAAAAAAACCCAACCAGAATTTTTTTTTTCACATTATCTCCTGAATTATTTTCATTTTTTTATCAGAGTAAATCATTTTTTACTCTGATAAAGGTTTGTTTGTTGGAGGGGATGATTTTAGTGTTTGAAGTAATGTATGCTGAGGAGGAGAAAAGTCAAAGCAATGATTTAACAGGGATGTCAAACTTGTGGGCCGGATGTGTCACGCGCTGGCCACGCCAACCCCAGCTCCGCAAAGGGACATAGTGTCGCGATACGTCACATGACAGCAACGTGACGCCGCGTGATTTAGACACCTGTGATTTAGAATACCCTTTTTCCATCTGTTTCTGTGTTGGACTCCAGCTCCCATAATGACTAGCCAGCAGCGCTATTTAGGGCATCCAAGTAATGTGGTTTTTTAAGAGAAGCCTCACTGAAATAAATTTAGTGGTGGATGGAACCTTGTGAGCAAAGCAATAGCACGTATAAAGTACAGCTCTAAAAAAAGAAAAGAGTACAATAATGGAAGATTCCAAAAGGCATCTACCTCCAGAAAGGTAACTCAAGTCTACAGGAGAGGTGTCCAATCTTGGCAGCCAGCAGAGGGAATTATGGGAGCTGAAGTCCACAGGTCTTAAAGTTGCCAAGGTTGGATGGCCCATATCTATAGTATGATTAAAATCATAACCTATTCCTGTTGCTAAACACCTCCCCACAGATGTTTGAAATTTACTGGTTACGAAATGAATTAGAAACACACATAAATGCAGATTCCTTTGCAAAACAAGAGGCTTCGAAGGAGTAATAAGCTACGTGCCAGTGCTTTATTCCTGCCTTGCTTCAGATTAACGTATTTTATTTTATTTATCATGCTTAGCATGACAGCTCTCCTTATCTCACAGGTCATTCAATGAAACCTTGATATTCTAGACCACTGTTTCTCAACCTTGTCAACAGTATGCTGGCTGGGGAATTTTAGGAGTTGAAGTCCACACATCTTAAATTTGACAAAGTTGAGAAAAGTTGGTCTAAACCTTGGACTTTCCATGTTCTGATGCAACTTGGCGTCATTTGGATGTTGATGCCCTGATCATTTTGTAATTGCTCTGAAAGTGTCCTTCAGAAATTCCTCCCACCGATTACTCTGTTAAGACAAGACTAAAGTGCATTGTAATATGCATTTTAGGAGTGTAATTACACAATGGAAACAATGAAGGACTCCAGTCGTTCGCACCAAACCCAAACACTTATTCAACATACTGGTGTTAACAGTAGGCATTCGTAACTGATTGCACAGCAACAACTTACAAGGTGTTGCTGAAAGTTGCCCTCAAACATCTGCTGAGGATGGACTTCGGAGTAGGACTGACCGCTTCCTGATTCATTCTAATGACAACAGGGAAATTCATGGACGCTTTCTCCTGTTCAACATCCCAGAGACTGCTGTGCTGTGAATCCACATCTTCTTTCTGTCTTCTCATCCTGGAATGTTAGGTGCCAAATATCTCCATTTTGAAAGCTAATGGATAGAGAAAGGGTTGACTTCCTGCTACACACTTCATAAGGCATAGAGGTTCCATATCCTTCCAGTTGGGAGGGATTGCTATTTATTTTTCGTTTCATGGCCTCCTGGTAGTTTCTTATTCTCGTGGCCGTTTGCCAGCTTCTTCAAATATGCATGGGGCCCCTGACCTTCAAAAGAAGAGGGGTTTCTGTAAGAGCCCCCGATTCTATCCCAGAGGGTGAAGTATTGGCCGTAATTGTAATCGAAGTACAAGTGATGGTCCGTGTGATGGGCAGCTCCGTTGATGATGGGTTTCAGCAGATTGGGAATGCAATAGTTTCCGTCGTGAATGGAGATTGACCAGATGTTGACGAAGACATAGAGGCCCAAATAGGTCACTTTGTGAAGAGGAAAAAGGAATGGGTAGACATGATAAGGGATGCTCTGAAGGAAACCGTCCACGGGGTGAAAAGCATGGCTGGCAAACGGAGTTGTGACCTTCCACGTGTGATGGGGCTTGTGGAAACGCTGTGGAAGGGAGAAAAGAATCAGATCGTTCCAAACAGATCATAACATTTTCACTTTATTTTGCTGAGGTCTCCACCGGCTACAAAAATAGCCCACAGGGGATCCTCAACTTATGACCACAACTAGAATTTCCACCGCTAAAGATGTTTATTAAGGGAGCCATGCCTGATTTTTATCATCATTTTTGCCATAGTTAAGCAAATCCCCGCAACTCTCAGAAGGACAGGCCAGTTTCCAAGCACTTGAATTTTGATTACGTCACTTGGGGAATGCTGGGATAGTCCTAAGCATGAGGACCAGTCGCAAGTCACTTTTTTCAGTGCCGTTGTAACTTCGAACGGTCGCTAAACAAATGGTAAGCCGAGGAATACCTGTTTTGGACAATCCTCAACTGATTTGCAATGTGTTCTGACCCAACTCCCCAAACACGACAAACCCTCTGAACTCAAAAGATGACTTTATTAGGAGTGCCAGCAGCCGTGACAAAAAGTTTCTCTTTCAATGCTGACTAACAAGTCCGTCTGGTCAGATGAATAGTTGTCTGCCACACCTATTTATCTCCGCCCCCTGCCTTTTATCCCCAGAGCTAGGTTGGGGCCTGGGTAGCAACCGTGTCTCTTCCTTCCCAAGGACTGGCCCATAGATTTCCACTGCTCTCCTCTTCTCTGCTTTCTGTGCATCCACGCATCAAGGCACTGGACCCAGCTGTTCCTCCTCTTCCTCATCAGCCACCTCCAGACCTGGGGGCTGTTGACTCTCTATCTGAGGGCTGACAGACGGCCCAGGCTCCACCTCTGTCTCTCTCTCTGCCAGTTTCGTTCCCCCTTTCCCCTCAGAGCTCTCAGGTTGCCTTGATGCTGGCCTTGACTCCTATGCCGCCTCCTCCTCCTCTTTTGACAACACGGTGTATATTGTGAATTTCACCAATGTTACTGCACCTTCACGTATAAGGACAGAACGAAGTTCAGTACCATGGAAAAAACCATGTTGGGAAGCAAAATGTTCCGCAACAGACTAACCCACATTCAAAGACTAGAAAAGCTGGTCTCAGTCTGCTAAACCTGTGTTTCTCAATGGGTTCAACAGGCAAGTTGAGACAGTTTAAAGTTACCACAGTTGAAAAACACTGGAATGTTCCCTAGGAATGCTCCCTAGGAACATTAATCCAGACGTGAGTCCTCTTCTGCTTCGTCTTGCCGATATCAACCAGCACACTGCTTCAATCATGCACCTTCCAAGTGACACCCTCTTCTTCCAGAAACAGTCTTGCCGGGACATTATTGACCTTACCTTATATAAGATCTTGTGGTGGAGAAACCGATGAATCCAGTAAATGCACATATCGGTGAAGAACAGAAATGAAAACATGCTGAGCACCAGGCCAAACCATTCTAGATAAGGAGGGAAGAAAATTAGAGACTGGCAGAATTCCAGTTGATTATGAGAACAAAGACATTTGTCAATGTTTATACTTGTTATCTATTTTAGTACCCTCTTTCCCCGAAAATAAGACATCCCCTGATAATAAGCCCAATCGGGCTTTTGAGCGCATGCGCTAAAATAAGCCTCTCCCAAAAAAATATTTAAACGCAGAGCTGGAAATCAGGTAAGACGGCAAGAGGAGCCCCATCTTGCTCCACGTGCCCCAAAATATTAAGACCGCCCCGAAAATAAGGCCAAGCACTTCTTTTGGGGTTCAAAAAAAAATATAAGACAGGGTCTTATTTTTGGGGAAACATGGTAATTGTTAGCCATGTACCAAATCCAAGAACTGGACAATCAAAGAGCAACCCAGGGAGGAATGGGACATTTTCAGGTGGGTGGACATGGCCTGAACTTGTGAACCTATTTCTTCTTCCTTTCCCACCGGATCCTTTTTAATAGGAGGAAAATAAGCTAGATCAATGTCAGAATTTGCATAGCTGTCCTTCTATTCTGGGAACTATTTTGGGACAAATTTTGGCAGTAGAGAAGCAACGGTGGAGGAATGGGGGCAGGAGGGGGAGAAGGTTTCTTTAAGGCTGCTTCCTTCTGTTGTAGATCAATGTTTCTCAAACTAGGCAACTTTAAAACATGTAGGTTTCAACTTCTAGAAATCCCCAGCCGGCATAGATTTCTGGGAGTTGAAGTCCACATGTCTTAAAGTTGTCCAGTTTGAGAAACACCATTGTAGATACTGTAGGTGGTGAGCCATGTTGATCTATAGGGGTTAAAAAAAAATTAGGATTTTTCTGTCTAATCTATTTTATTCAAAAGCACCAGCTTTTGTCAGTTGTCCTTTTCATGCTCTGAGGAAGTTGAGCTGCAGCTCAGGAATGCCGATGCGTTTGAATCTAATCTGCTAATCTGTTAATTGGAAAGGGGGCTGCCAGACATCCTCTTCCTCCTGTGAAAAGAGAGAACAGTGCTGGGCTACCTTCTGTGTTTCTCAGGAGATTTTAGAGAATTTTGAACAACACATTTGAAAAGAACATGCAGCTGTCAGCTAAGCAGTCAACAGCTTGAATGGTGATACTTTTCAATTCAAAGGCATTTGCACAGATATGTGGGATGTTGAATTGCTGGATCAGTTAAAGGTTTGCTGCCAGAGTCCCCAAATTAATGATGCAAACTTCACAGGTCTGCTTCAACCATCATTTCCTTATGACCCTGATTTAAAAGACTAGACAGATAATTCATGGGCAAGTGCACCTAAGTAAACATAGGGATGGGCAGGCTACTAACAAACTTAATAACACTGTGATTAAATCATAATTATAGATTTTCTTTCATGATACTTAGTATTTTACATTCCAAAGCTTTCAATTTCCAACCCTAAAAGTTACCATAAAGTAGCAGTCATAATTTAAAACATCTTTCCCTAAACCAATGCACTCCAGAAAGTGGCAATTAAATTGCACCATACATGTCCACTCCTAAACCATTTTACTTTGCATAATGGGGATTACGCAAGATATATTTTGGGATTACAAAGCTTCTGGCAGAATGTAGAGAGTTTTAAGTGTGGCGATAAAAAGGGACAGAGAAAAGCAGCACGGAGGTCAGTTCTGGAGGGAGTGCCAAACAGGGGTGCTTACCATAGGGAGAATCCCCAATGTTGCTGTAGAGTTTGCTGTAGCCTCTGACCTCAGCAAAGAAGATGGCCACGGTGGGAATGCTGATCAACGGCACAGACGAGACTGCATGCTTTATTTCTCGCTGCACTTGATTCTGAACACAAAAGCGGGCAATGGGTCAAAAGGCCTTTTAAAACCGCTCAGTCCTAACCTTGGCAACTTTTTAAGACTTGTGGACTTCAACGCCTGTCAGCATGTCTGGTTGGGGAATACTGGGAGTTGAAGTCCACCGGTCTTGAAAGTTGCCAAGGTTGGACAGCCCTGGTATAGCCTTCATACTCCCCACCAAAATTCTGAGAAAAAGGCTTCCCTAAAGCAGTTGGATGAATCCGCAGCAGAGTTCTGCTTTATTGTTCACTATGCTACATTACCTGACAATTCTACGCATCGTATGAATAATCATCCTCTCCATTACACCAAAATAAGGGAGAGGGGAAGGGGGGAGAAAGGCAGTCAAAATTCCAGCTGAAAGAACTCCTCAATAAAAACGAGGGTAAGTAAATCAGGAAAGAAAAGATGAAATGTGCCCAGCTACCCAAAGTACCATATAGATCTAGCAAGGAGAAAAACTCCACACCCGCCCATTTCATGAGGTATTCATTCTGCTTTATTTTTAGAAGAGCCTTGGTGGCGCAGCGGACTAAAGCGCTGTTAAGTAGCACTTAGCTGCCAGCTGCCTGCAATTATGGCGAGTTCAAATCTCACCAGGCTCAAGGTTGACTCAGCCTTCCATCCTTCCGAGGTAGGTAAAATGAGGACCCGGACTGTGGGGCCAATAAGCTGACTTTGTATAAAAAAGAACACCGCTTGGGGGGGGCGAAAGCCCTACTAAGCAGGTATATACAAAAGTAGGAAGGATATTGCTTAACGCATTGTAAGCCGCTCTGAGTCTCCGGAGAAGGGCGGCATATAAATCGAACCAATAAATAAATAAATAAATGGCACTAACATTTTAATTAGCCTGAGTGGCGTAGCAGGCTAATGCCTCCTATTAAGGCAGCATTTAACATCCAGCTGCCTGCAATTACTGCGAGTTCTAATCTCACCAGGCTCAAGGTTGACTCAGCCTTCCATCCTTTCTAAGGTCGGTAAAATGAGGACCCGGTTTGTGGGGGCAATAAGCTGACTTTGTATAAATATACAAAAGTATGAAGGCTATTGCTTAATGCATTGTAAGCCGCCCTGAGTCTCCGGAGAAGGGCGGCATACAAATATAAAAAAATTAAAAAAAAATAAATTTAAGAAGAGGATCAAGCACTGCACTATTCACAACACGATAGGGTTCTGGTTCTTTCGATAGGACCTCTCGTGGGTAACTGAATGACGTTAAAGGAAACAGCAGCTTTGCCATGTTGCTGTACCCCACTCACCTCTAAAAACTGGGGGTGCTTCTTTAACTTGTGATCAAAAAGCAGATAGTAGCCAAGAGTGGCAAACAGAAGATATATCACAATTGCCCCCAGGTTTGTTATAACAAAGAGACTGATAATCTGCCGGAAAGCATTGTCTTCTGGACAGGTTGCTGGATAAACATAAGGTGTCAAAATATAACTATCTGCATAATCCAGGACAAGATCCATTGCTGCACCTGCAGGAGTGCCAGGAAGGAAAAAATATTATGTCAAACACAGAGAAATACAAAAAAGGTTATCTTGCAATAATCTAACCCAGAAGTGGGCAATTTATTTTCCAAAGGGGCCACGTGAAGAAGTTTACCTGTATAAATAATCTGAAGAATGCACTTCTCCTTATTACCAGCATTCAGAAAGGGACATCAATCACTTGTTTTCAGAGCCTCCTCAGTTCCAAATCACTTCGGGGATGGTCCAAACCTCTAAAAGTAAAGTGCATCAGGAAATTCTAGGAATGGCAAGTTTTGTCTGTAGTTTTCCAATCTCATTTGTACAGTTGAGAAGAAAGCTTTAATGCAAAGAACTGAGCAGTGTAAAGTGTGTGAGAGAAACAGAGTCGCCTATTAGTAGATCTTTACCCCGTTTCTCCCTGCTTTAAGGATGGAAGAGAGAAAAGAGACTTTCCTGTCAACAACACAACTAGGTCACCACTAACCATGCCAATAGCCATCTCTTTCAAATCAATGGAAAATCACCCTACAGCAGAAAAGAAATTTGTAGCACTTCTTTCTACCTGCTGGTCATGGTTGTTCCGAAGGTGCTTTTTTTTCCCAAGAGGCAACTGGACTTTCTGGTTTTTCTTTGAAGACGTTTCATTTCTCATCCAAGAAGCTCCACCATCCAAATCAGAGCTGAAGAAGCTTCTTGGATGAGAAGTGAAATGTCTCAGGTATCAATTCAATTTCTCCTGGGAATACTAAGGGCCAAACACAGTAAAAAAAAGAAGATTTTTATTTATACATATACTCACCGCAGCGAGAATAAGATACGCCCAATATTGGAAAGGAAAGGATACACCACCAGAGGAACATATTATCCAGAAAGTTTTAGAATGTGCCGAAATGAACAAATCAACGTTAAAACTAAACAAAAAAGAGGACTCAGAATATTATACGGTGTGGGATGATTGGTACAGGTGGATTGATAACCGAATAAAGAATAGATGAAAGTTAATATAAATCTTAAGATATATATAGGAATTTGGAATTATGAAACATAAAAGAAGAATCAATCTAACCTCTGTAGAAAAGTAACACTGACTGACTGATTGTATTGTATTATAATAAATTTCAATAAAAAGTTTTTTTAAAAAAAGAAAGAAGCGAAATGTCAAAGAAAAACCAGAAAATCCAGTTGCCTCTTGAAAAAAAAAAGCACCTTTGAAACACCTTAAACAGTAATTAATTTATGATAGAATAGAATAGAATAGAATAGAATAGAATAGAATAGAATAGAAT
>WNWU01000071.1:163743-203907 GCA_012654045.1 Ptyas mucosa
TATTATTATTATTATTATGGAGGTTATAGGGAGACCCCATTTCCCAGCAGCCTCAGCCATCGCCGCCCAGGCTGGGGGATTCTGGGAAATGGAGTCCGGGCGCCTTACCTTTCAAGGTAAGAAAGATGGCCGGCCACAGCGCGAGTCATCACACACACACACACACACACACACAAACACACACACAAACACAGACTCGCCACACACACACCACCCGGGACGCTCCTCCGCGGTTCTCCCCACCTGGATTCCGCCGCTCCGCCACCATCGTCCGCAGCTACCTGGAATACTGGCCGCGCTCCGCGCTCGGTCCTTGAAAAGTAGCCTCTTGGCCCTTGCCCTCTGGTGAAAACGGGGAAGGTCCCTGGCGCCAATCATCGGGCGGGAGAGGCGGAGTTTCGGCGGCCGAAGACGCAGGGATTGGCTCCGCGCCTCACGCGCCACCTGCCGGTCGAGGGTCGCGCGACCCGCGGATTGGACGGCGAGACCATCGGCGTGACGGGAGCCTATCAGGAATGCCGGGGCGGTTTCAGAAGGGAGGAGCGGGGATGCACGGAGTGACGGGCGTCGTCGTGGTTGTTAATTTACCACAGCGGCGGCGGGGTGAATTTATTTACCTCAGAAAAGAGCCGGTGAACTTTATTCACTTCAGAAAAGAGCCATTGAACTTATTTACCTCAGAAAACAGCGGGGGGTGGGGGGTTAGGCTGCCTGTCCCCAGGCTGATCCCAGTGGGGCGGGATAGGTACCACCCCCCCCCCCCCCCCCCCCCCGAGAACTGGTTCCTCCGTTCAGTCGGGTTGGGATGCTCTCTGAGGTAAAAGAGGAGGAGAGGAGAACCGTCTTGGGCTCCTGGAGGTGAGAGGAAAACGAAGAGAAAGAAGGGAGGCCTTTCCATTGCCTCCAGCGCCTCCAATATCTTTGCCTTTTTGGTGATAACAAAGTTCTTAAGTTTCACCTTCATTGGGTTGGCACTCGTTTTGGTATTGACAGGACTTGGCGACATCTTCCTGATCATCTTTTAACGACCCCATAATCCCTTGCGGGGTGGAGTCTGCACAACTGACTGGAGCTAGCAGAGTGTTTTAATGGCCGGATGCCCTTCCTGTCGCCAATGAGGAGTTTTTGTTTGCTGATCCCTTTTGGAAACCCACCAAAAAGCAACCCAATTTTTTTTTCCCCCGGAAAGCAAAGGATGCTTATTAAACCCCAATCAACAAGCTTTCCAAATCTTTACAGCAGAGAATATTTTTTAAAAAAAAATTGACCGGCATGTCAAGGAAAAACATGCCAAGCTATATTACAGGCATTTCCCCCAAGCCCCAAATATAAGGAAACTTCATGAAACAGAAGATTGCCAAGAAACTATCTTGTTCCCCGTGTTTAATTATTTGAAAATTACTCCAGCAAACATCTAGATGAAAAAAGCTAAATTCAAAGAGTAAATATTTGTTCATACAAAAAAAAAAAAAATCCCACAAGAATGGCTGTGATGTAATTGTAACATTTCAGGGCACATCGAAGTTTTTCTCCATCTGTTGATTTTTTTTAGTCTTCTGAAGGGAATGCTGGTTATCAACTGTTGGATGGGCAGAATTAATTAAAATCTGAATAAAAGAAACAGCTCTAGGGCGATTTAAACTCAGCAATGAATGGCTTAAGAAGCAAACAGGATGTCAAATCCAGGACACCCAAGAGCTCTCTTACTTTTGCTCCCCATCCCAAGCTCAGAAAGTAGCCAAGCTGCCCAAATATTTCCTGCAAAATTTAATAATTCAGATTATACAGAGATTTCTGTAAATATGAAGACAAAAGTCTCAGAAGAGGAAGACATACAATCAACTATTGGATATTCAACTTTCAGATCTCCTGATAGTTTAGAAGAATGTGACGCCCTGTTAACATTTTTACAACTTCGTTAATACCATTCAAAAAGGCCAATGATGTCAGTGCTATAACAGACAAAAATCTGTCATTTCAAATGGTGTTGGATAGTCACATGGATTGCAGATTCAGAGTCGTATGTGTTTATAGGGACCTAGGAGGTTATAGCAAATTCCAGTACTTTGATAAACTATGTGACTGGGCTGGACTGAGAAAGATTACACCATAAGAACAACTGGCTGACAAGGAGCAGAAACAGCCTGGCTTGAGCCTCAGTTGAAGAGCTGGTTGCTGCAAAGAAAAGTAGAAGAGACAATGAATATTCAAGCTGCATGTTTTAAAAATAATATAAACTTCAGTCAGAAATATGCTGTTTCTGTCGTCTATATATAAACGCCTAAGGAAATTTCTATCAGTCCTTGAAACAGATGTTGGCAGAGACTTTAGCCTGGCAAATAATAAATATCTAGGAAAACATTGACCTAGGATTCATTCACCTCGACAGCTCTTGCCATCTTTTTGCAAGGTTCCAGTTACACAGCTGCAGAGTGGCCCATCTACCTGGCTTGTGCATATCTGTTCGCAGCCTCCATTATCTTCACACCAGTCTAGGTCTAAAAGGCACAAGTCAAAGTAAAAAAATCAAGAAACCTGTTTAATCGTGCATCCATACAGTAAAATGGATCCAGATTTCTGAATGAAAACTTGGCGAAACATACACTTACGTTTTCTTCTGATTGGTCCCACAGAAATGATTTGCTCATTGAGATCTTTGGAATAATCACTGGCCCTCCGGGTATTCTGTGGACAATTCTGATCAAGCCAAAAAGAAAGAAAGAAAGAAATGCTTCTTTGGTACACAACTTACTTCTGTTGGCTTGAATGCATATATTGTACTTTGCATGATCTGTCAATAGCAATTTTTAAGAATAGGCAGAACCAGGGACCGTAGAGCCAAAGGTATAAGGGATAAAATAGTTACCTTAATCATATGCAAGGTTAAAGAATCCATTTTCCCCCTGTCTTAAAATGCACCAGAGTGCAAACATTTAACCGAACCTGAGCTACAAAGCAGAAGTTGCCAGTCCCTATCATTAAAGTTGTAGCTGAAATACATGCATTTTAGATTATACTGTCCTTCAAAAATCAACTTTTTGATTAACTCTGAGACAGATTTTTTTTTTGAGGACAGCCTTAAATAGCATATTGATGTGAACTGCACCTGAGATTTGCCCCACTTACTATTTTACATGAGTATCTTTCCGAATCACAAAGTGAGACTGCACAGTGCAAATGAACCTCATCATAATCTCCAATGAATTTGAAAACAGTAACATGAAAACGGCAGGTGAGGGAGACCCCATTCTCCTCAATTCCAATAGTATTATCCTTGATATTCTGACAACTGCAAGAAAGAGGAATGCACTGATTACTGCCAGCAGAGCACCCAAGAACTGACTAGCTTTTCTTCTGGAATTTCGAACACTGAGCACTGAAAAAGCATAACTCACCCTTCTTCAATGATGAAATATCTGAGCTTGTCATTGCTGTCTCGTGACGGTGTTGCATAACATTTGTTCAGTGTGAGGATGAGATGAGTGGAATCTGCCCCCAGCACAAAAACACCAACATACAATACATCACGGGTAGTTAGCACAACTTCTCCTTGCCTGTAGGGATGCTTATAGGATGAATTTTTATATAGGGCCATTTTGGTAGTGAAACTGCCTTCCTTTGTAGGTACAGTCAGATTTATGACACTACAAAGAGAGAACAAGATGGAGAGAAAATAACTGTTACATCAAACAAAAAAACCCAACGACATTGGGACAAATCTGCTGTTGGAGAATTTAAAACTAATAACTTTGGGTTATTATGATTGTTATTTATTAATTCATTTAATTTATTTCCATCTTTTTACTTCATTTACACCCTATTACCAGAGTTAAACATTACCACACTTAATAAAATATTAACTATATAATTGGCATCCAATCAAATCTACAAAGCTAATGCTTGGAAATAATTTATTTTGGATCTCACTATTTTGTTAAAGAGGAGAACAGACAAAATCAGATGTTATTGCTATGATTGAGAGTAAGGGAATTTTTCTTTTAAAATCCCTGATGTTTACATTTCATCAGAACTGTGGACTTCAACTCCCAGAATCTCAGCCAGTTGCACATCTCCAAATAAAATCCATAAGATAATGGAATCCCTTCATCCAATTCTTTATTTCTTCAGAATGCCCAAAGAGTCAACACTGTTTTTCTTACCTGAGCATTGGTCTCACAACGGAATCCAAAGAAATTTTAATGTCAAGCTCATATGCACAAGAAAATTCAACATTGATGGTCCTGTCTCGAGTAATAATATTTCCAGTGTTGTTTGCACTTTCAATCCAGACTGTGTTTTTATACATAATATGGGTGCTGTTAGACTACAGTATGAGGAGAGAAAAAAGGCACATGCTTAAGAAAACAACCTGCCTAATGATATAGTTATTTCCTTAGATCCTGGATTGTCCTTGCTTAAAGTCTCACATTTATGCTGCAAACTTCATTTTTTAATCTAATCAAATAGAATTGAGATGACCAGCTAAGAAAAATCTCTAATCCAGAGGGAAGTATGTAACGGCCAATTATTTCATGTCTTCTATGAACTAAGAAGAAATGGGAGTCAGACATGTAGACATCCATGCCCAAGAAATAAAGGGCTAATGGCAAATTCCCAAATTTGCCAATGATGGTGTTTTGGCATTGTAAGTTTCTATTCATATTGCTCACTTCATCATAGAGGAAACATTGCAAAAAATTAAACGTTTATGATGATGTTCTGACAGCAGTGATGAAAACCACGTCCATCATAAGATGCAAATGAAACCAATCAGAAGCTTTGATAAAAATCCAAGTGCCACAAGGGGGAAATAAACCCATAGTTCCTCAATCATTCTGACCTGCACAATGTTTCCACAATTGCCCTTGGTGTTGTTGATCTGGAAGGAGATGAAATCTTCGCCTTCAATGCCAGGACAACGGCGGTCATTGATGCGGACACCTTCCCTTTCAAAGCCCAGTTGAAACAGCTTGCACTTTGAGATGGACACCTCCATTAGGGCAGCTTTGCAGGTCACCTCAGCATCTAGAATATCATGTGTGTCTGTGAGAAGAAGGAAGAGGGTTACCACAGAAACCTCATAGGACATTTTTCATCGGGATCTGCTTGTAGGGCACTCACTGTTTCCATAGGCAGGAGGTTCAATGCAGCCACACAGTTCCCCATCGTTGTCCACATCACAAGTTCTGTTGGGACAATCTGCTCCCATGCAGGGATCTTCAACCACTCCTGCTAAAAAAAGTTAAAAAGGTGGGGGTGGGAAACAGACAAGGGTAACTGATTTATTTTATGTTCCTTTTTCCGGAGGAGATTTCCATGAAAGATAGGATGCAAAGTCGAAGCAGAAAAAATAATCATCCTGTACTGAAATATTCCCTACTATGTCTTCAAAGGCTTCTTCCCCTAAAAAAACATTTTCTGTGTCTCTCCAGTGAGGGAAACCTTTATTATGCCAGCAATCAAGGACGCATTCATGGTGAAAATCATGGCAAGGAGAAGACTATCCCACACCAAATATGCCCATATTTATATTCTTTTACTCTCTGTTGAGGGGAATGCAATGAAGAAATTGTCTAAAAGAAGGACTAAACTATACTAAGACAAGCTTGCTTACAGCAATTTTCCTTCTCAATCCACTCTGTACTGAGGATCCCAAAGGAGCGACAGGCCTCCCCATATGCTGCTAAGGAGCCACAGAGCTGATACTTCTTCTGATTGTAGCAGCCATCAAGAAAACATGATTCATAAAAAGGCAATGGGTCCAGCAGTCCATAACAAGGCTGGAAGAAACCTTTCATATCAGTGAGCCTGAGGCAGTAGCTGTCACTCTGCAGGATTTGGATTTGAACGTTGTCACAAGCAGCAGCATATTGTGAATACTGGAGCTCATTGCAGCTGGAATCACAAACATAAAAATTACAGAACCAGAAGGAAATAACAATAATGGTTTGTAAAACCATTATTTTTAACTTAGCATGTGGTTTATACTCTGCCAATGAAATAGTATGTGGGGATAATTTTAAGAGATAGAGAAGAACCATATAGCCAGGGCTATGAGGCAGTTTAGCCCTCAATTGGAATGTGGATGTAGCAGATGTCTGAGAAGGAACCCTGTCTGGACTACCGCACAAGGCTGACATCAATCTTACAAGTCTGAAACCACATTTCTCCCCTGACGTGTTTACAGCCAAGAAACGGGGGACTGTTTCTTCTTTCCTGCTGAGGGCTAAGCTGCCTCTTATCTGTTGGTTGCCCTGGCTGTTCTTCCCCATCTCCCAAGATCATTCCAAATACCATTACAGCTATCTTTGGTTTATTCATTAAACTATTAAACAAAGTATGGCTTTCCACAACATCAGCATAATCACAGTGTCATGATTTTATATGTTTTTACTATAAATGGTGACATACCCTTGGACCATCACTCTGGTAAGCAATTATTTCCAGTACCAGTATGTTTCCATCTATTCCTATTGGCCTCTCATCAGAAAGGACAACAGAGGTTTTGATTGAAGATGACACATGGCCAGCTTTGAGTTACTCTGATGTGGGTCAGCTGCTTAAACTCTAACCCTTTCCTAAATGTATGGGTTTTCAGTTCCTGTCTTTCAATTAACAGCTGTCCAAAGGTCAGCTCTTCAGACACAGAAGTGCCTTTTCAGGTCACTGAGCATCATAATTATTTGACACATCCTTCCTAGCCTTTGAAAGCAGAAATAAAACCTAAACAATTTATGGAAAAGGAACTAGTGATTGGCTTCTCCACATTCTTCTCCTAGTTATTGCAAGAGGCCTGGATTCTGTTCCTTCTTTCCTCTAGAGTTGGCTGACTGAGATAGGAGTACCAATGCAGCTGTGAGTCTTTCAGTGCCCATCTAAAACTATAACAAGCTGGCAGAATTGTTTGCTGCTAAAATTAGCTGGAATTCCAACAATTCTTCACACTGATGTCTCCACCCAACTGATGTCTCCACCCAACTTCCCAAATGGGCCCATGCCTTCATTCTCGGTGCAGTGATTAGTTAAAAGCACATTGTAAACTACTTTTAAATGTGGTCCTGGCAGCCCACAAATGGGACAATATGTGGCTGATGCAACTATCAAAATGAATGAGTTCTTCTGGCATATCACTCACTTGGCCCCGTCCGTTACCTCTTCTGCATGCCATTGGTTTTCCAGCTCTGGGCCAGGAACACGCTGCTGACGACTGGCTTCCCTCGCAGGGTGACATAATCATCAGTGTGATCTCCATTAAAATTTCCACAAAGCCCACAAACTTTGTTTTGCAAGCGTTCACTAATGGCAATTTTGATGATGTTGAATCCATTGTAGTGGATCTGGATATCTGGGCTCGTGTCTATGACCAAGAAACCTTCCAGGCTGTAGATTTTGGTTGACAAACCAGTCACAAAAGGAATGCTCACTGATGTCCCATTCACCTAATCGTGGAAGTAAAAATACTTTAGTCTATAAGATGCCCATCCTCCCCCGCCCCCTTTTTAAGCAGAGTAGATTCCCTTCTAAAGCCAAGTTTGGAAGTCTGGCTTTGGGTCATGCATAACCCAAATCCTCCTTTAGTGGCCTGTTCTGCTTTTTTTGCTGGCATCTCAAACATTGGCAAAGTGATTGGCAAAATTGGGAGGCTACTGACCAGTCCACCCACCCCACACAGGTGGCTGCACCCCAGTCCCAAAATTTCTTAATGACTCAACACTGTACCTTAATTGTATTTCGATCGCTGATAAGAATCTGCTCCTCATTAATATAAAAGTAAACCGGTGAAATTACAGTCAAGTTGGGATAAGTCCACTTATCAAAATTGATGATGAGCTGGAAGGAGATGTCAGGGAGCTTTTGGCAGATAGTGGAGAGGACGAAGGCGCAGTTGGCAGGGAAGCGGAGGAAGGCGCCATCAAACGTGCGGAAGACCCCTCCTCCTGCAGCAATGCAATAGGAGCTCTTCATGCTGAAGCAACCCCGAACTCCATTCTGGAGGGCACACTCCTCATCGGATTTACACTGCCTCGGGTCGCACTGGATCAGGTTTCGTCGAAAGCAACGGCAACGACGGGTGCAGTCGCTGTTCCAGAAAAGCTGCTTGGGCTGCACAAAAGGGGGGAGGAAAAGGCAGCGATAGGATGCAAACAGCTCTTCCAAGGGCTGAAAGCAACACCTCTATAGCCCCACCAAACACCCTGGAGAATGGAACAAGGATCCAAAACCCATCTCTGTGGCTCCTGCCCTGTTCTTCTGCTGACAAATATGTCATACATCTACCAAGAGGTGGTCTTGAGGGCCATGTCAGCAGACCTAAGGAATGTACTTCCCAAGTTGTCCTTGTGGCTCAGCGCCTCTGGAAAGGTTTGACGTCTGATTAGATGCCATTTCTGTGCTTCCTTGCTGGGATTGACCTATAGTGACTTTTCGGTGTTTGTTTTGCTGCAGTTTCATTTATTTTATTTTGCTTCTTGCTCCAATAGAGCACTTATTCCAATTTTTTGCCTTGTCCAACAATAACATATTTGCTTATAGCTGGATAGTCTGGTTTATTTTATGATTGCGATTTCTTGGTTTTTTTTTTTTTTTTTTTGAAGAGAAAGCAGCATTCATGCATGCAAACCTACACGCACACACTTTCTGTGCAGAGAACATTATATTTTAACTCCGCTGCCAAGTCTTTGCTGCTGATTTGCGGGACTAGTATGAGATAAATGTTCGTTCCATTGTGCTGGTGTTTCAATATACAGTTCTTCCTGACCCCACTTAAAGCTTTTTTAGCTAGATAATATAATACGATATATGCAATTCATATACACAAGGAACAATCTCCAACCACAGTGAACTAAATAGAGTTGTTGTTTTTCCTTTTAAGAACCAGACAGTTGTCTAACTACCAAATCTTTTTGCAATTCATCAAGCTAGCTGTACAGTGAGGCCATGCAGGAACCAGCTGGCTCCTCGAAAATTTTATTTTTCACCAGGAGAGGGAGGCTGTGTAGAGCATTTCTTAGTGGACAGCCTAACATGCTCTCTTGTCAGAAGCTCTAGGCACTTGGCGAATGAAGATCTGTGGGGTTTAGGTCAATATAATTCAAACAAAATCCTAAAATGTCTTTTTTCTATAGGGCAACAGATGTATAATAATACTGGATTTTCAAGATAATAACCCATTTCAATTCCCTATTCAGATACATTCAAACATTCTGTTTTTCATTTGGTGACAAGCGGCAAACAGATCTAGAAATGGGTCAGATGAAACATGTCCAGCATATCATCTCATTTCTGATATGCAGTTGTGTGTTCAGCTGCATCACCAGAGAGTGATTTGGAAAGATGTGGGAGAAGCAACATTTCCTGAAATTCACCCCTGCTTAGAGGCCTAATTAATTCTGGCAGCCCAAAAGACTTGTGAAAAGTTCCTGACTGGTCTCCCTGGCCTGTTATGCTCATGACCTGTAAAAGGGAGGAAATTCAAAGGTAGAGTTTCCATAGCAACATCTCTGCCCACTCCTCCAAAGGGCAGTGATACCAATAGCCTTTTGACTGCTGAAGTGTAGCTTCAGGTTGCATTCCATTCTTTCATTATCAGAATTTATAGCATAATGGAGAGCAAAGACTCGGACTCGTCACATAAATCCAGCTACTATTTTTCCTTTTACTTGGGAAGTAAAAAGCCAAGTATAGGAAAGTAGAAACATCCTATCTACTTTAATGATTCCTCACAGTGACTTTATCCAACTGTTGGATGGCAACAGCCAATGGTTTTTCTTAAACTTTGTTATTTCAAAGAGGCAGGAAACTAAAGGCTGCTTCTAAGAAACCTACTTATTCCTTGGCAATGTTTCTAAGCTGTCTTGTATCATTTAGCATTTCACAAATAAAAAGGGATATGCCAAATAACTACTTTATTTGGTCAGATTGCTATACTTGTGTTACTGGCTCATTGTTGCCTTGCTTGGATTAGCAGCGTCCTTGATACGATGCAATAAATACATCAATACAGGGGTGAAATCCAGCAGGTTCTAACAGGTTCTGGAGAGCCAGTAGTGGACATTTTGAGTAGTTTGGAGAACCGGCAAACACCACCTCTGGCTGGCCCCAGAGTAGGGTGGGAAATGGGGATTTTGCAATATCCTTTCCCTGCCACACCCACCAAGCCATGCCCACCAAGCCATGCCCACAGAACCGGTAGTAAAAAAATTTGGATTTCACCACTGCCTCAATGCCATACTGGAAAACATAAAAAATGCAGAGTTTTGGTTAGAATAGGTATACAAATAAATATTTTAGGATAGAAAAACGTGCATATTGGGCAAAACTATACACATAAATAAGCCGAAGCAAAAGATGAAGAGGAGGAGGAGACGGTAGTTGAGGAAAAGCCTTATGAATGAAACTGTGGAAAACTGACAGGGATTATTGATTGATTCCCTAGTAGATATAAGACAAGATAAATAATTTACTGAGACAAGAACCAAGAAATATCAACTTGTCCCACTGAAAAATAATCACTAGATTGATGACTAACTCAAAAATAACATTTAATATCCCCCATGTCAAAATAAAACCTACTCACAACCATTTTTCACCTTGATTAATCTTCTTTGTCTCTCATTTATTAAGGTTCCCTCTGCAAATGAAATGTCTTTTCTATGAATTTATGGCTTCTCCTTCTCTAATCTGCGAGAATAAATTCTGGGGAATCAGAAATCAGTAAATGACAGGGAAGGATCTCCTCGGGTCCAGCAAGGGATGCTTAGAACATGACAAAGCTACTACCTTCTCATATTTCCCTCTCTCCCTTGGGAAAAAAAAAAGGCTAAAAGTATCACCCCATTAATGAGAGTTAGTGCCACTGCATTGTGAGGATGAAACTGATGCTAAACTGATACTGTGTCCTTCATAGAACTACATCACTAAAAGGAACACCCAGTGTATTATTCCACAATTGTCCTTTTTTTGAGATCACTCAAGGGAGGCTGAACCTGGCAGCAATATTGACTGGCAATGTAGAGGAAGAGTGGAGGGATCACAGTCTCTGAAGATTACAGAAAACAGCCCCATGAACCAATTCCCCAAACAACTGTGTTTACTTTCCCCCAAAGTCAACCTATTATGGAGCATTCTTGTTGAAACCACAGGCCAACAACATTCCATATCTCTCTTCTCTGCTTTCTTCTTATTTAGAACCTATTTGCTATGCAATCCCACAGGCAGTTTAAGCCAGAAAAACACTATAATTTGCACAAATTCTACAAGGCTTCTCCTCTTCTCTTTTTTTCGCTCATTGTGGTTATTGTTGTTTGGATGAATATAGATGAGGACGGCTCCTTCAATACGATGGAGCGAGCTTCCTGATTTGGATGCTAAAGGTCGCAAGAAACAAGAGATGATGGTGTAAAAGCAAACTTATCCTTATTTCTCCTGCGGGATAAAAAAAACCCTGAGAGCACCAGAAAAGAACAACCACTAAGCTACACAGATTTAAAGCTGCCTGTTTAGAAATGCATCGTTACCAAGCAAAGAAAGCTTAGAGGAGAATTTCACATAGTGAGTTCCTTTTTTAACTCAAACAAAAATAGCTCTTTTGTATATTTTTGTTGCAATCTTTATGGACCGTATCTATTGCAATAATAGCAAGAATTCATGTAAATTGTACACCCATGCTCTTTTAACGCTCGTAATGGATGCTACTAGGGACAGGCGACAGAAAAATTGTTCTCTCCTTTAATGTATTCCAGACATGAAATCCTGATTTTGAGACTGATTCTATTTAAAGGTTTATTTGGCTGAGGTTCTTTCAGGACCTCACTGACAATATTGTCTTTTAGACAAAAAGAAATGAGACCAAGTTTTCAAAATATTGAAAGTCACACTGGACAAAATCTATGTTACTACTGAATTCCAGCCATGCCTGATCCAGAAAACATATCCTACTCCAGGAGTCTGGAAACCACAATGATGCCAGAATGATAACACATAGACACTCATCATGGCATTACTACAGAATCGCCACCATTGCACATTTGCATCTCAGTGACTGATGAAATGATTAATACTGAACCACGACATTTGTGCGAAGCTGTTGTCCCTTATCGGACACCCAAGTCCCACCGCTTCTCTGCTTTGGCAACACTATCTCCCAGGCCTCCAGTGGTTGACTCAGAAAATCCTCACAGTCCAAAACCCCATTTTGACATCTTGGGCTTACCTCATAATATTTGCCATCTGAGTAACAGCCGCAGTTGTGAGGAAGAATGCAGCTTTTGCCATTGAGGACGTAGCCTGGATCGCACTGACACCCTTCCACGCAATAATGGTTGCAGTCACTTTTCAGCCGGATGGCAGCACAACGAGGCTGGCAGACGCTCACGCAGCTTTCGTAGTGGCTGTTGGGAGGGCAGCTGACCGCTGGAATGTAAGGGACCAAGCTTCTTAACATGGGTGCATCTCAATCTGCAAGTCATCTATTAACATGGTGAAGCCATATACCTCTCTAGGATATAATAGACCCAAGGAGCTTAAATCCAGAGGAACATCTTGGTTAAGGCAACTGAGAGTCTTGACAGCCATCTACCTAAGCTAAATTAGGACAACATACTTACTGGCACATACAACTGATGGGCAAAGATTCCTCTGGACCTGGAGAGCTAAGAATGAGCAACTGGAATTGTCCGTGGTTTAGTAAAAGTTGGCCTACTATGTAGAAACTAAGCCTGAACAGGAAAGATGGTCTTTGGTTTGGAGATAATGTCTCCAAACCTATGAGGTGTTTCTCAGAGAGTTGGAGGCAATATGAAGGAGTTGTCCATGCTGAATGCGATCATTGTCCTCCTGTGACAGACCTGAGGTCAAATCCTGCTTCTGGAGGGAGATGTTTTCTCCCCAGGTCATCAACCCCAGAGATTAAAAAAAAAGAGAGAAAGAGACCTTGGTAGCAAAGGTTCAACCACTCATACTCCTTTTTCGAAACCGCCTCTCAAAGCCAGAATAATTCCACTGTGTTTGAACAAGGAATTTCTGAGCTGTATCAAAGCCTCTGTCCAGAAACAACAGCTGGAAAGTAGAAATCCTTGCACGCTTGAGTGCCACATTGCTCTCAAAACATCACTGTGGCTTTCTCGAAAACCTGTTCCTTTTCTCTGTCCAAAGAGACAATCTGAAGAACATCCCAACCTTCCGAAGGGCCAAGATGAGAGTGGAGAAATGCCTAATTTCAAAGCTTTTCTCTTCCATTTTTCTCAGGGCTGTTAATGAATCCTCTAGTGGAAGGAGCAAGGCTGATGGAGGCTGTCAATTTGGAGACCGAAAAAGACCCTAATTTAATTTGTAAATCTGATTACTGAGGAAAACAAGTTTTCAGTGGATTTGCCAAACGGTCGGGCCTGCCTGAGACGCTTTGCGTCTTCGTTTATGAGACGAATAATTGAACAAAACATGGTCACTTATTGACAGGGGAGGCTCTTTGCAACAATTGCGTGCATTTTCCCTTTACTTGCATAAACTAATAACATTTGCATTTGACAAATGAAGAATGACTGCCTTGGGAAGATGACCAGAAACCTATCAGCGGAATATAAACAGAACTCCTAATGATAAAAGAAATCTTATTTTAAAATGGAGAAGAGGAGGAGGAAGGGGGGGGAGGAGGAGGAAGAGGAGGAGGTGGAAGAAGAAAAAGAAGAAAGATCTACTCACAGCATGAAGTGAAGTTCCTCCAGCCAGTGACTGCTATCCCCTGGGTTTGGCAAGTGCTGGCATAATTTTGCAGCCAGCTGCAAGCTGTCTGCACTGCTCCACCATCAATGCAGGTATCAAATAAGCAGTTCTTGTAGAAGAAGGCTGGGTTGACCTTACTATGGCACCTGGAGAAGACACCACTCTTGCTAGGAATCAAACTGCACAGCTGCTGAGGCTTCCAGAAACCTTCTACCTTACGACAGGTTGGGCACCTATCACCACAGCCAGCCTGGCAAAAGGGGTCCCGCTTGGCCCAGCTGTGGCCAAACTCATTAATGCTGGAGACCACAAGGCCACCAGAGGTCTGAAGATCATCCTCAGGGTTGCCATTGTATCTCCCGCAAAGGCCGTAGGTGCTATTTTGGAGGCTCCGTGGAATTGTGATGGAGAGGAAGGTCCTCCAGTCATACACCACCTTCAGCCCAAAGTCAGTCTCTATAATGATGTGGAAGCCGAAGGTGAATATGTTGACCTTCCCTTGGCCCAGCTTCAAAGGCAGGTAAAGACGCTCCTTGTTGATCTGAAAAAAGATGCAAGGAAAGTCAGTGAAAGAGGGCAGTTGAAAGAGGCACGCTTCAAAGAAAGACCAGCTGACTTAGGAAATCCAGGTTTAAACCCTCACTCCACATGAGAAGCTTACTGCATATTTTTGGTAAGATCTCCATATCTCTGCAGGATTTTCTTATACTCGGGTTAAAAATCCAGCTCAGTCTGCAGCACTTGGACATTTAGTGAAATCCTGGACAACCAAGCAAGGTCAGACCTGATTAATACTGAGAAGAAATGCCACTGGGAAAGCCAAGACTAGACAGGAAAGTTAAAAAGAAAGCCCACTAAGAGATAATAACCAACAGAAAATTAAACATACATAGACATGATCAAGAGGAGAACATGAAGTCCAATTCAACCTGGTGAACTTTCTACTGTCAGGGTTCCAACTGATGCCCTAATAAAAGCAGGAGCCTCAAGCCAGTTTTCAAGGAAAATCCAGTTATTTATTAGGAGTGCTATGTCGGAACCAGGGGTCGGTTACACTTATCTTTACTATCGGTTCACAGCGGGAGCGTGTGTGCTTCTGTGCATGCGCAGAAGGTTCTGTGCTTGTGCAGATCACCCATGATGATGTCATGGTGGGTGGGCAGAGCCTCCCACCGGTTATACTACCGATTCTATAGAACTGGACCGAACCGGGAGCAACCCACCACTGGTCAGCATGGACCCAGTGAAGCCAGATCTGACCCCACTCAGTTCACGCCTTGCCTCTGACTGTGTTTTCCCCTCCTTCCAAAGTGTGTCGTCAGTCACATTCCCCAAAGAAGCAATTTTGTGGGTCGTAGAAATCACTCCCCTCCGGCCGTTACTGGTTTCTGTGGAGATGGCCTTGATTTTGGCTGGCTAGGATGTGTGTTGTTTTGACTGAAGTGCAAATTCCTCAATGCAGCTGCGAGGCTCGATTCCCCATCCCCCCTGCCTGTGGCAACTCGGGAGCAGGTTAGGGAAGCTTCGTGAGTTGGCATCCACCTTCCCATATTAAACCCCAAAATTAACTGGTTTGGGGTGATCTCAACCTCTTATCCTGATTAAGACAATGGAGGAAAGAACTCTCTGTTGACTTACAAGCACAGTATGCTTGTAGGCTCGATGGATCACAATGCTGTAGCTGAGAACTTCGACTTCCACCTGCTTCACCCACAAAGCCAGGGAAGGATCCCGATCCTCATTCTTGGCAACAACTGTAAACTCGGGGAAAGTATCTGACCTCTCGGACCTCTGGCGGTCAATGGTGGTGCAGAGGACCAAAGGACAACTGCTCTGAAAGTCAAACGCAAATCCATCGAAGGTCAAGTAATGGCTGTAGCCGGAAATGATGCAGGAGGCATCTGTGCGGGCCTGGCAATAATATAGGCCGTTCTCCTCCAGGCAGTATTCATCCTCTTTGCAGGGGAGGTTCTCGCAGCGCACACTGTTGTCAGAGCCATTGCAGTAGCAGAAGTACTGACAGTCGATGTCCATCCAGAAGGACTGGTTGGTGGAGAGCTGGTGGCCCTCAAAACTGCAGCCGCAGTCGCTACGGAGAATGCACTGGGTGCCCCGGAGCACAAAGCCTTTGTCACACTGGCAACCCTCCACACAACTATCCAGGCACACGGGCCCCATGCTCAGGGTGTCACAGGATTCAGAGCAGGACATGCATTCCTCAAAGTGACTGTTCTCAGGACAGGCAAGAGCTGGAAGAAAAGGAAGAGAGTCAGTGATCAGACGGAAGCCATCTTCTGCATCAGGCAGCCGCCGCTTTGACCTGAGTCCAGCTGGTCTCAGAGAGGTTCACAGAGGTATCTCAAGACGGTCACAGAGGTATCTCAAGACGGTAGCCATTTGCACAAATCAAAGCTCTGTCCTTATTTTGCACAACACGCTTAAAAAGAGTTAGGAGCTTGGTCAGGAAGTCCCAAACTACCATCTTGACATCTGCCACAGACACTCCTAGAATAAGGAGAACCCATAGTATGGGTGCTATTCTGCAGGTTCTGACAGGTTCTGGAGAACCGCTAGCGGAAATTTTGAGTAGTTCAGAGAACCGGCAAATACCACCTCTGGCTGGGCCCAGAGTGGGGAGGGAATGGAGATTTTGCAATATCCTTCCCCTGGAGCAGGGAGGGAATGGGGATTTTGCAGTATCCTTCCCCTGCCACGCCCACCAAGCCACGCCCACAGAACTGGTAGTAAAAAAATTTGAATTCCACCACTGACCCATACGTAACCCCTCATCCCATATGAGATTCACAACCAGGCTGGGAGGAAGAGTGATCGTACCAGATTCCGACTCAACCACTATAGATGGTTGTGAAATGAACGATTTGATCTTTCTAGAGAAGGACTTCCACGAAGTGAGAAGAAGGATTGATTGTTACACATTATTCTTTCCCTTAAAATTATTACATCTCTGAATAGGAGGGAGACGGAGGGAGGGAGTTTTATTATTTATCCTTACAATGTGAGACCTGCTGGCATGATTTTTTTAAAAAATTCAACTTGCTTTTTTATTGGTTTATCGAATACTTATTCAAACAGCTGAAAGGTGTTTTAGTTTTTTCTTAATCCTGCCCTGTGAGTGAATTACTCTTCTCTCATTGATTACACATTGTATTATATTACACTGCCTTCACCTCTATGAAATTTCCTTTCAGCTTTAAATTTGCACTGTGATTGCTTTATTTTTTCCTTGCTTATCCATAAACATTTAAATTACATTTACAACCATGAGGCTCACCCTTTGTTACCAACCACGTTTCCCTCCACTAAAGTATAAATTTAAACCCAGCTGCCAGGTGCAAAGAACAGAGAAAGTCACTGCCTCTATGATGGACTTTTATGGACCATTGTGAGATGCACAATGAGGATTTTGTGCTGATCTAGAAAGTTTCTTCTTACATAGATTTCTGGGGTGGGAGGAAGCAAACTTTTGCACATTCCATTCTAAAAGAGTCCCTAATTAAACAATCACTTAATGTGCCTCTTGCTTCCATTTTCTTCAGCTTAATTCAGTTTCCATACTTATTTCTGTTTTTGCGAGATGTTGTTTTAAATCTTTCCTTTAAATTATGATATTTGTATCATTGGCAGCAAAAAATATTATCCCAGCTGATCAAAACAACGTGTTCTTCCTTCTCACATTTTAGTTATCCTCTGTCATTACCCCTTAAATCCCATATTCTTTGATTCCTGCATTCTGCATCAGGAATGCCTGCATATGGGTGACTTGACTCTTGGGTCAAAAACCACCATTCTAAGGACTGACTGTAAACTTTTGTATACCCAAGCAAGTTTTTTCTCTCTAAGATTATCTTTCTAACCTCCATTAATTACTTCCACCACTAATGAAATCCCCCTGGTTCTATCCGGCTCGCCGAACTGGTAGCGCCGGCGGTGGGAGGCTCTGCCCACCCACCAGGACGTCATTACATCCTATTTTTTTAACCATCTCAAACCGGTAGCGAAGGTAAGTGGATTTCACCGCTGTCACAAACCTCAGAAGAGGTTTCTGAGCATAAGACTAAGAAAATTCCCACCAATACCCAGAAATCTTTTAGTGGACTCAGTCCTAACCTATATAAGTGTTGGTGAATCTTTTCGGCACCGAGTGCCGAAAAGGGGGCATGTACGCATGCCAGAAACTGGAAGACCATGTGGCTGGCATGCATGGGTACTCCGGAAACCAGAAGATCATCTTCCTGGTGTGTGCATGTGCACCAGGCGGCTTCTCTTTCAGTTTCTGGCACTCCCGCGTGTGTGAAGACCACCTGGCCGGCACGCCAGAACCTGGAAGAGCAACGGATGATGGCTCACATGCCTGGAGAGATGGCTGTGTGTGCCACTTCTGGCATGTGTGCCATAGGTTCGCCAACACGGTTATATAACATGGGAATCCCATTAGGCTGAGAATGATGATCGTTGTTATTTAATAGCATTGAAATCTTAGGGCCTTTTTGACCTAAAAGGTCCATGATGTTGACCAATACTCAAACAACTCAACTTCCTATGGGAAACAAAATGAAGATAGGTATCTCTCCCACTTCCCAACTTACGGCAAAACGTTAAGCTTCTCCACTGGCCAATGTCCACTTCTGCATTCTTACATGCGCTGGCATAGCGAGCTACCGAGTCGCAGAGCTCTGACTCGTTTCCTCCACTTTGGCACAGACGGAAAATGCAGGTCCTGTAATATGTGGACACGTTCACCACAGAGTGGCACTCCAGGAACGAGCTGTTGGTGGGGTCATTGATGACTCCGCATTTGGAGCGGCTGCGGTAGTCTTTCAGAAGCTCTGAATCATTGTTGCAGGCTTTGAGGAGGTCACCGCACTCTCCGTTGCAAATCTCATTGAAGGTTGTCCAGCTGTCCAGGAAAACCACCAGGTTATCTGTACATTTTCCATTGGGAAAGCAGAATTCATCACTGCTGTTTCCATTGAAATAGCCACAAAGGCCTCCAGTACAATTGAAATACATGGTGGAGAGACGTATCTCCAAGATACCCAAGTCTGAATAGTGGATATGGATGAGTCCATCCAATTCAACAACTGTCCCATTTTTACTCCGGTAGATTTCTAGTTGCCCAGAAGGGTGGAAATATGGAAGCTCTGTTTCATATCCATTCACCTGCAAAGGAAAAAGGGGGAAAGAAGAGGCAACAAATGAATGAAGAAATTAAAGAATCCCACGGTATCTTCCTGTTCTTCCTTTTATTAGTGAGGCATCAGCAGAATTGAGCAATGGAAGTCAACAAGAAGGCACACTTCGTATGGAGATAAATTGTATGTCTACAGCTGAAGTTACTTACCTACCAAACGTAAGCTGAATGGCATTTAAATTTGGGCTACCCAGAAAGCAATACATTTTTTAAGAGAGAAGATTTCGGGAATCTAAAAAGGATTTCCACATTATATAGCAACTTTCCATTAAATTTAAGAGTAAGCGCCAACTTTTCTCATTTCTGAAATAAAAAGATTTACATAGCAGATGACTATTCAAACCCATCCTGAAGATGAAACTCAAATACTTTGGCCACTTAATGAGAAGGAAGGACTCACTGGAGAAGAACCTAATGCTGGGAAAGACTGAGGGCAAAAGAAGAAAGGGACGGCAGAGAATGAGGTGGCTGGATGGAGTCACTGAAGCAGTCGGCGTGAGCTTAAATGGTCTCCGAGGGATGGTAGAGGAGAGGAAGGCCTGGAGGAACATTGTCCATGGGGTCGTGATGGGTCGGACATGACTTCGCAACTAACAACAACAAAACATTCAAACCCAGCTTGGTCTTCAGGTGCTTGTATATTTTAAGCAGACTTAAAACTGCTTTTTATCATCTCAAAACGCCCATGGTTCTATTTTAGAATGCTGCTTCTAGAATCTAGGAACCTAAGTCCCAACTTAATGTGGAGATCACTAGATTGGGATGATGGATCTGTACAGATTTCTCTACCTCAAAGTAATTAACAAGCTCTTCTTGGAAGCCAAGCTTTGCCTTCAGCTCGTGCCATTATCCCAGAGTGACAGTACTAGATTTGTAATACTTGGGAAAACTTCCGATATCAGTCATTCAAAAAGAAAATACAAGACCCCCCCCAACCCAAGAAAGAGACACTTGATTTGATAGACATATGAGAGAAGCAACACTTGCTGTAGAGGTAGACTTACTGAACAGAACAGAAAACACAACTGGCGTGGGTGGAAGGCACACACACACAGATCTTGACAATTACAGCAAATACAATCCAAGGTTGTTGGGTTTCATTTCTTCTTACAATGAAATGTCATCATGAGATTGGCAAGAGGTGACAACAGAATAGAAAACATCTTTCCTCTGCTTTCGAATCACGCGCTATGTTCATACATGCAAAGAGACAGCAGGAGCCGCGTTCCGCAGTCCTGCTAGTGTGGAAAATATGTTTGAAATAAAACTGTCAGATGCTTCCTTTTTGTAAAACGCTTCTATCCACCCGGTGGCAGTGTCACCTACGACAAGGCTGAGAAGCAACATTTCTACAGGGCTGCACATTTAGAAGAGCAGAACTGAGTTTCTTGAAAGGTTGCACAACCAAGGAAAGCAATCTTATCCCATGGTTTTGTTTTTTCCAATGGAGGGGAACTGTTGGTTTGCCCAAGGAATCAAGGAATCTACACTGCCGTCATTGACTAGAGACAAAGTGTGTAAGACGAGGAGTGGGCAATCATGAATTTATATTAAACAAATTGCACATCGTACCATTTTTTCCCCCAAAAAAGAAAAGGCAATTCCATCAATTTTAGGGAAACTCTATATTGATGTTGACTCAGCTGCTGATAAGAATAGCCATCTAGATTCCAGTAGGGCAACCACGTATGTTTACACCCATTTACCTGTATCAAAGAATTGAGGCCTTTAAACTCTGGTACTGCAGAAGACTTCTGCGAGTCCCTTGGACTGCAAGGCAATCAAACCGGTCAGTCCTAGAGGAGATCAACCCTGATTACTCTTTAGAAGGCCAGATCCTGAAAATGAATCTCAAATACTTTGGCCACCTAATAAGAAGGAAGGACTCCCTGGAGAAGAGCCTAATGATGGGAAAGACTGAGGGCAAAAGAAGAAGAAGGGGACGGCAGAGAAGGAGGTGGCTGGATGGAGTCACCGAAGCAGTCGGCCTGATCTTCAATGGACTCCAGAGGATAGTAGAGGACAGGAAGTCCTGAAGGAACATTGTCCATGGGGTCATGATGGGTTGGACACGACTTCTCAATTCACAACAACAACACCTGTATTATATTATATCAGAAATTCTGCACCATGGGACCATTATCCACATGCTTGGATATCCAAAACATACAGAGAAAGCAGAGAGAGGTAGCCCAAGTCCTCTATCCAACTCCATCACTTTTCTCAAGAAGGTGATGAAAGTCTGCAATGAAGCTATATGGTATGTTTGCCTGAGCCTGGCTGCAGTTCCTCAGGATTGGAAATTTTACAACGTTCAGGATTTCCATGGTGAACACAACCGTTCTTCCAATTCTGTCAACTTAATAACAATTTATTATGGATCTTACACATCAAGCTCCCATGCTGTGCATTACGAGAAGCTCTTTATCTCTTAAGAGAGATCAAACTTAATCTTCCTGTACTGTAATTGCATGAATGCAATTCGCAGGCCATAAGAACATAAATTGCCCCCTGCTGGATTGGACCCCTGGCCTGACTAATTTGAAAGTCCGTACGCATAATGATTAACCAACTTCACAAGGAAGCCTGCTTAGCTTCCAACAGATGGCCTTCGGAGACAGTCCACCACCATCAAGTCTAATAGTTATTGATCCCATCAGGTCTGGCACTATTCTGTTGGCTATGTAAATAGAAGTTCTCTAGTCAATGAGATGGCTTCAGGCTACAATTCTTTCTTTATTACATGCCAAGCTAACGTTCCTCAATTTGAGTGTTTTTTTGTCAGGTCAACCTGGTTTACCCTATTATGCGACGGAGCATTCTGCTTCTGTTTTCAGCCCCAATCCAGGAACTTTCACAGGCAGTCAATAGTTTCGCGACAAACTATTTTTGTGTTGAATTTATCTTTTACCGACAAAGTAATAAAGGGAGACTAGTATGGCTCTATTTATTTAGCTCTCATCAGCTAGTCCAGGGGTGTCAAACTCAAGAGCCGAGAGCTGGATCCAGCCCGTGGGGTAGTTAGATCTGGCCAGTGGTGAAATCCAATTTTTTTTACTACCGGTTCTGTGGGTATGGCTTTGTGGGCGTGGTGTGGCTTTGTAGGCATGGCAGGGAAAGGATACTGCAAAATCTTCATTTGCTCCCCAATCCAGGGGAAGTATACTGCAAAATCTCTATTCCCTCCCCACGCCAGGGGGAAGGATATTGCAAAATACCAGAGGTGGTATTTGCCAGTTCTCAGAACTACTCAAAATTTCCGCTACCGTTTTTCCAGAACCTGTTAGAACCTGCTGGATTTCACCCCTGGGTGGGAGTGAATCAAAGCTGGACATCTGTAAAAAAAAACAAAAACACAGATGTTTTGTCTGTCAAAGAATCTCACATTTGGGGAAAGACATCTTTTAACTTGAAGGTACAAGCAATTATTTCAATGGTCAGCAAGGGCAGAGCCAAACTGAGGCTGTTTGATCATGTCTCTAAACTCTTCCTGTGTCTTCCATGACGAGCATAAAAACTGACAGGCAAATGTCTGGTGGGATGAAAATGTCAGCACCAGATGCAGCTAATGAGACATCTGAACATATGCGAAGCTTTGCGGTAAAAAAAAAAAAGAAGCACGAGGAATTTTCACTGGAGTTAAAGAAGCATGGGTAGCAGGCAAAACGAAGGACAATAGAATACCTCATTTGACCATGAAACATCCTCCCCGCATAATTCTCTCCCAGAATTTGATTCCTCCGTTAGCGCTTCGTCTTCTGAGTTCATTTGATAGTCACCTCCCTCCTATCTGTTGGTTTACACCAACTGTCCTCTAGACTTTCCCAACTGGGGGGAAAAGGGTAACCCTAGTCGGCCTCCTGCACCACAGTGTGTGTGGGGGGGATATTTTTGCCCTCCCTGGGCTCCGGAGGCCTTTCTCGAGCCTCCGGGAGGGCAAAAACGGCCTCCCCAGGCCCTGGAGGCCCGTTTCCGGCCTTCCCGAACTTCCAGTAGGCCCATTTTTCACCCTCCCTGAGCCTCCCTGCTTATTGTGATCGTGATGGTGAAGATGATGATGAAGAAGAGGGTAGATAAATTGATCTGTGCAACTCAGTTTCCCCAGTCTGATATCCTCCAGTTATGGTGGACCCAGCTCCAATAGCAATAGCAATAGTACTTAGACTTATATACTGCTTCACAGTGCTTTTACCGCCCTCTCTAAGCAGTTTACAGAGTCAGCCTCCTGCCCCCAACAATCTGGGTCCTCATTTTACCCACCTCGGAAGGATGGAAGGCTGAGTTAACCTTGAGCCTGGTGAGATTCGATCTGCCAAATTGCAGTCAGCAAGAAGTCAGCAGAAGTATCCTGCAGTACTGCACTCTCACCACTGCGCCACTGCAGCTCATCCTGAGATCAGGAAAGGCTGCTCTCTCGGAATAAAACTGGCTCAGGAACATTTGTCGAGACTGTGCTATTAAATGGCTTAAATTAAGAGCAATGACCTGAGCCCGCCGCCCCCGCCTTTGAGCCTGTCACCCACCAGTAAATCCCTACCTTGATTTCAGAGTTGTCTACACCCCCAATCTTAACATCTTGATTGGCAACCTGGATCATCAAAGTACGAAGCCAGTCAGGACTCGAAACTGGTTTCTTTTTGCTGATGTCCACTTCCAGGTAAGTGGGCCTATCCGGGCATGTTTTTACCAAGGTGTAAGAATTGTCCGAGGGATAAACAAAGCCAACTCCGTCGAAAGTGTGCAGGACTTGATCCTGAGAAACCAAACACCAGGTCTCCCGCTTGGGGTAACACCCTTGATAGCCTTTCTCGACTGTACACACTTCTCCTTCCTGACAGGTGGCATTGAAACAGTTGACGTCTCCTTCTTCTTCGCACCAGCATTGCATGGTGCAGTCCACAGAAGCCCAGAACGACTCCCCCACGGCATGGTAGCGGCCATCCACATCGCAACCACACTCTTGAACGGGGACACAGGTGTCGGTGCTGAGAACGTAGCCGTCGATGCACTCACAGCCTTCAGTGCAAGGAGAGTTGCAGTTCAAAGGGGCCGTTAAATCCGAGCAGGTGGCTGGGCAGCTACTAGTACAGATGGAGTAGTGACTGAACTCTGGACAGTTTATAGCAGTCGCTGAAAAAGGCAAACAGAACAGTTGATTTAGTCGATAACAGCAGTTGCTGGTTTAGAATGGTGGACCTATTGAGTCTCCAGCTTGGTGGTAGCACCAAGTCAACTTTGGCTGACCTTGAAAGAAGCTATACAGGGTTGGACCTCGTTCCTATTTGGATGCGAGTCTCTCTGAAAAAACCCCAAGCCCAGTGGCAAAATCCAAATTTTTTCTACTAACGGTTCTGTGGGCATGGCTTGGTGGGGGTGGTATGACTTGGTGGGCATGGCAGGGGAAGGATACTGCAAAATCTCCATTCACTCCTGGGGGAAGAATACTGCAAAATCCCCATTCCCTACCCACTCCTGGGGAAAGGATATTGCAAAACCTCCATTCCCACCCCACTCTGGGGCCAGCCAGAGGTGGTATTTGCCAATTCACTGAACTACTCAAAATTTCCGCTACCGGTTCTCCAAAATACTCAAAATTTCCACTACCGGTTCTCCAGAACCTGTCAGAACTTGCTGGATTTCACCCCTGCCCAAGCCCTAGGCAGCAAATTACTTCTATACAGTTGCCAAGAAAACTATGCAAGAAGTCACCAAGAGTTGAGTTTGAGTCAAGGGAGGCTCACTGTACATGTACTTTTTTCCAAGGGACTACAAACCAGGACGTAACACAGACAAAAAGCGACGTAGGAAAAGAAATGTCAGCAGGACGTTATGACCAGGTTGTTCACCATAAACTGTGGTCTAATTTACACATGATGCAATTCTAAAATAAAGCTTAAAAGGGTACAGACCAATGGCCAGATGAATGGGAAAGAATAGCTAAGTTAACATCCCTTAGATCATGTCTGAGCTGTCTATTATGAAACCTTTTTATTGTTACTCGTTCTAAAAGTTCTGTGATTCAAATATGGACAAAAGCATCATTCAATGACAATAAACCTGCCGTTTCTACTCTCTTTAGTCAAATTATAGCCACGATCATCTCCGCAAGAGCTGGTTGCTCTTATTAGCATCTGATAATCATAGGACATAAAGGGATGTCATATGACATAAAGGGACATGGTGGCTCAGTGGCTAAGATAATGAGCTTGTCGATCAGGTCAGCAGTTCAGCGGTTTGAATCCCTGGTGCCGCGTAACAGAGTGAGCTCCCGTGACTTGTCCTAGCTTCTGCTAACCTAGCAGTTCGAAAGCACATAAAAAATATAAGTAGAAAAATAGGGACCACCTTTGGTGGGAAGGTAACAGCGTTCTGTGCGGCTTTGGCATTTAGTCATGCCGTCCACATGACCATGGAGATGTCTTCAGCCAGCGCTGGCTCTTCGGCTTAGAAACGGAGATGAGCACCACCCCCTAGAACCAGAAACGACTAGCACGCATGCGCGGGGGAATCTTTACCTAATCATATGACAGTTCTCTCTTTGGGCACAAGTAGCTTGATGTCCTTCCTACATGTCCTTCCTTCCTAACTCAGGTTGACCAAGTCGAAGTTGATGGACTGGATACCCTTCATGAAGCAGGTGAGCCCTGCCATTTTGTTGAGTCTGACTCTTGTCTGAATGCTTGGTGACTTACCGCATCCCGTCTGCCCCCTCCAGTCTCCAATCGGGATCCCTAAGGCCTGGCAAACCAAGGCGTAGGCTTGAATGGCTTGGCAAAGACCTCCTGTGCCATTATCGCGGATGCTGCACAGATCGTACACGCAGCTGTGCACAAACGCCGTGGGGTCGACAATGGCCCCACATTCCCACAGAGGGCCTCCGGTTTTGTTGATGAAGCCACAGTACTCAGGGCCGAAGTAGAGAGACTCCATCGCCATGTCGCAAAGACTGCAGTTGTCTAAGCAGCCCGGGGAGCACTTCCATTCAGGATGGTAAACTCGCCAGCTCTCTCCCAGATCCAGGACAGAAGTGGCCAGTTTCCCATCGGAGCGCAAGACGTCGTCTTCAGGATTCTTGTTGTAGTTCCCGCACAGGCCGCAGGTAGCATTAATGTAGGAGCCGGGAACTGAAATGGCAGCATAATGGTCACCATCATAGGTCACCAAAAGGCCAAAGTCGGTTTCCACAGCGGTCGACATGCCACTCTGATAGATTTTTATGGCTCCCAGTTCCAAGAAGACAGGCAGAGACATCACCAAGTCATCTATCTGTGATACAGATAGAAAATTAATATTTATCATCATCATCATCATCCAAAATGAGAAGATTAAAAATGGATTTATTTCCTATCATTGCATATGAATCTTCTACTGCTATAATTATCACTGTCAATACAAATTAAGTAGCTAATATTTATTGAAGTAGTGCAAAAAAGAAATATATATATATAAAGGAAGTATGGAAACGCTCAGTCTAGAATGCATCCTAAGCAGTGGTGAAATCCAAATTTTTTTACTACCAATTCTGTGGGCGTGGCTTGGTAGGTGTGGTGTGGTGTGGCTTGGTGGGCGTGGCTTAGTGGGCATGGCAGGCGAAGGATACTGCAAAATCCCCATTCCCACCCCACTCCAGGGGAAGGATACTGCAAAATCCCCATTCCCACCCCACTCCAGGGGAAGGATACTGCAAAATCCCCATTCCCACCCCACCCTGAGGCCAGCCAGAGGTGGTACTCAAAATTTCTGCTACCGGTTCTCCAGAACCTGCTGGATTTCTCCCTTGATCCTAAGGCTGTTATAATGTCTGTAAGGTGTTGGAGAGAGAAAAAAAAATAGAGAATCAGACAAGACCTCAATTCCCAAGAGAGTAATTGAAAAGGCTCAGGACACTCCGGTACAGGGGTCTCCAAACTTGGCAAGTTTAAGATTTGTGGACTTCAACAACCATAATTCCCCAGTCAGCCATGCTTTTTAACTGGTCTACCTGGGAAGGCTGACATCCATCTTGGCAAATACATTTCTTCTGGTTTCTTCACAGCCAAGAAACTAGGGATGGTCCTTTCTGAGATGTTTGCCATCCCCACATTCCTGTTGCGAGCTAAGCAGTCTCTTACCTGTCTGTCACCCTACTTGTGACTCGTCCCCATGTCTTTCAAGGTCATTCCCACATACCATTACAAGATTATGGAGCACATGCACTCAACCATAGTTTTTCCTATTATAAACAAATGACGTAGCATCAAGGACTGAAGGACAATGTCACATCATCTCACACCCAATTGTTGAAATGTTGTTTCTTGCAAACTTTTTTTGGGTGAGGGGGGTCAGTTGCTCTAAAGCTTGGGATTGCTGGGCCAGCCATCACAGTTTGAATGATACGTCTAAGCAGGTGCTTATTTCTGGGGATTAACCTGGCCTTCTGGCAGACCGAACATGGCAAGCACTTTTTTCTATTATCCAAAATAATAACCTTGAAAGGATACAGTGTGCAAGTAATGTGCATTCAAACTATTCTGGATTTTACTTCCAGCGTAAATTTTACTAATGTCCCTGGGTTGCCTGCCTGGAAGGTTATGGAAGATGAAAGCTAACCTATATGATGGGCATTAGTTGGGAGAGGGGAAAAAAAACTAATTCTGTGATGTGACGTTTCCCATATTACGGCCATTAGATAATAATAATAATAATAATCAAAACATCCTAGAAATTAACAGAGCCTTTTGTTTTCTACCTAGCTGGCTGCTATTTTTTTTTTAATTATTGAGGACTGCTTTTTTTCTCCCCTTCAAATTTTTCTTTCCTGATACATCCAGATAATGGAATGATGTCATGACATCATCTAGTCCAAGGGTGTCAAACTCGATTTCATTAAGGGCCACATCGGGGCTGTGTTTTACCGCGGAGGGGGGAGAGAATGGGCATGGCCAGGGTAGGCCTGGCCACCTCGACGTCACTCATTTTGGGGGCACCTGTGGCGGCCCAAGCACTCTATCAATGACAATGGAGCTTGAGAGGGCCACTCCATTTTCACTGGCAAAAGGTTGCAGGAGCCATCGCAGCTGAAAATGGAGCTCAGGAGGGCCATGTGCGGCCTCCTGAGCTCCGTTTACGCTGGCAAAGGCACCGCAGGCCAGTCCTTCGAGGTTTCCACAGCGGCCCCGCAGGCCGGATCTAAGCACACCGCAGCCCTGATCTGGCCCACGGGTCTTGAGTTTGATACCCCTGATCTAGGCAATGACATTTGGGCTATTCAGACCCCCTTCCTGAGGGCAAGTGAAAGCTATTCTGGAAGGCACAGCTCTTTTCATGCGTGAGTATTTTTTTTCTTCTATGAAAATCCCCCAAACACAGAAAGGATTCGGTTTTCTCAACAACTGAAAGTGGCTCATCCTGAGGAGGAAATGCGTACAAGTCCTCTCAGTACGTGAGGGCGAATCTCACCATAATCTTCCCAAAGCTGCCCTTGGGAATGACAATCTTGTGCGAATAGATCTCAATGGAGATGTCCTTCAGCCAGGAGACAGAAGAGCCGCCTCGATTCTCATTCTTGGCTTCCACGCTAAAGAAGGGCAAGCTGGATCCTGGCCAACACTGCCTGGCAAGCAAGTAGGAGCAGGACCCTTGGAAGTGGAAAAGGAAGCCATCGAAGGTATGGTAGTGCGGATCTCCGAAGATCACACATGTGCTGCTCTCCATCGACACACAATGGAAGAACTTGTCCTTGGCCTCGCAGATTTCGTAAGGGCCGCAGGAGACCTCCTGGCAGAAGAGTTCGTTGTTGAAATCCAGGCAACGGCACTTGGTGGAGCAGTTGGCACCTTCCCAGAAGATCTCCCCTTGACGGAGAAATTGGCCTAAAAGAAAAAAACCACATAATCAAAATCATCTTCATGTCTATGGAGATTCCGAGTCAATCAATTCATGGTTGCCCCAAAGATGCATTTTCAAAAGGCAACTGGACTTTGTTCTTCCTTGAAGACTTTTCACTTCTGTCAGAGTTTGTTGCAAAAATCAAATCCAGAAAGCACACACAGGTAAACTGATTCAGCAGGATTCATTAACTTCTTTATATACATAATAACACATGAAGTAAATTTACAATACCAACAGCAGATTCTTCCAACGTGGTAGAGAGGAGAGATGGTTTTCAGCTCCAGCAACAGACTAGTTTCATTTTAGAGCTGAGCTCAGAGCTTAACACCGACAAAGAGAACTTCCTCTATACAGGGCAGTTAAGCTAAGCCTAAGCCACGCCCAGGCTCCTTCCAGTTTCAGTTTCCAAAACAGTTTCCATTGGCTGACCTTGTTACTGTGCCTATTCATTGGCTAACCTTGTTACCATATCTTCCCAGTCATGAACTATATCAGTGTCAGCAACCTGCGGCTCCGGAGCCGCATGTGGCTCTATGGGCCCTCTGCTGTGGCTCCCTGTTAGGTGATCCCAACATTGGCTGGGCCCGCCCCTCGCCCTTCCCCTCCCAGTCACTCCTTGCCTGCCCTGGAAAGGTAAGGGCGACAGCGAGTGATGGAGAAGCGGCTGGGGCAGAGACAGAGATACAGAGAGAGGGGGAGAGAGACACACACAGAGAGATACAGAGAGGGAGTCATGTGACTGGTGGAAGTGAGTGATGTTGAGTTGGCCACACCCACCCAGGTTTTGTGGCTCCCGGTGTTTTCTTTTCTGTGGCAAACAGGTCCAAATGTCTCTTTGAGTGTTTAAGGTTGCAGACCCCTGAACTATATGCACTGACAACTTCTCATCTAAGAAGCGAAGCGAAACGTCTCCAAGGAAAAAACAAAGTCCAGTTGCCTTTTGAAAAAGCACTTTTGGGACAAGGTCATCTTCACTGTTGAAAGCAAGAAATCATCTTCATTTAACGACCCCCATAATCACTTGCGGGGTGGAGTCTGGGCAACTGAATGGAGCAAGCAGAGTGTTTTTAATGGCCAGATGCCCTTCCTGTCGCCAATGCGGAGTCTTGTTCAAAGCAAGAATCCAAGATATAAACGAGAAGATAAATCAAGAAAGATTGGAATTTTAGATTCCTTCTAGAAGCAGCGATGACCGGTGTTTCCTATTTGGAAGTCCACTGAACCCTGGCCAATCTGATTTGCTGTCTACCCAGTTTTGCAAAAAAAAAAAAAGCCGAGATGACCAGAAGTAGAGGTTACGCTTAGGCTTCCTATGGTGGTCTGATGTTTTGGATCACAGTTCCCATTATCATTGCCACATTTACCTTCAGCGAGACAAGATGCCGTGCAAAACGTTTGAAGGAGAAGGTGGTTTATTCCATTAACCCCTGTGCTATTAACTCTGCAAGAGAGCCCTGATTTAAGTACTTTTTATTTATTATTATAATCTGCTGCCATATATATGAATCATTGCTGCAATGGGCTGATACCACTTTAAAACCTTGGAAAGTGTCCCAAAGAGCATTAGAAGCACTCTTTCGGCGTGGGATGTATACATGGGAAACTAGTAGCTGTAATCGCTGACACTGAAGTACGATCACAAAACGGTAATACGACACATTAAGACACATTGCCATCGGCATACCATATGTTCATCTTACCTCCATTGCATTTGAATCATCACATTCCTCATATGTGTGTGATTTTGTCAACGCACTAGATCTGCTAAACAAATCAGACCTGCTGAATGCTTGTAGGGGTAACTATCAAGGCTATAGGCCGGGGGTGTCCAACCTTGACAATTTTAAAGACCATGTTGTGGTCCACCTGCAGAGCTGGCAGAGGAGTCGGACAGTGAGGAGGCTGGGAAGAACATGGGCCAGTCCTGGAGGCTGGGGAAGGCCCGGATGAGGGCTCTGCATCGGAGGAAGAGATGGGGCCAGGGCCATCTGGGAGCGATGCACGGACTCTGGAGCCTCCAGAGGCAGACAGCAGAGAGGCAGAGGAACAGGAGGAGCCTAGTGCACGCATGCGAAGAGCTGCCAGAAGGCAAAAGCAGCTAAAGCAAAAAGGACGACTCGGGAGTAAGGCCAGGAGATGATTGGCCCCTCTCAGAAGGCTTAAAAGAGCAGCAACAGCTCTTGGGATCTTTGTAGGAAAGAAATGTTGCTAAATTTGTTCTTGTCAGTGTCTCTTGCTTCTGAACTTTTGCCAAGAAAAACCTTTGGCAGGGTGCCAAAGTAGACAAAGGTTGGTGATAAAGCCGAAGGACTGTTTATGAATAATTTGTTTTGGACTTAATTTGGACTAAACTGAGAATGAAGTAATTCTCAGCTGTTCTAATAAAATATGTTTGTTTAGGACTGATGGTGTCTGGTAATCACTACTTGGGCTTAAGTCACCTCAGACCTGTGGACTTCAACTCCCAGAAATCCCCAGTCACCATGGTTGGCTGAGGCATTCCAGGAGTTGAAGTACACAAGTCTTAAAGTTGCCAAGGTTAGACACCCCCTGCTATAGGCTAAACTTTGTATTCAAGATGGTGACAGGATCTAGCTGACCTTGGCTGTTCTTGGCAACTTAAGCAGGGACCAACTTGGTTAAGACATGAATAGAAGAAATCCCAAGGTTGGTGAAATCAGAAAACCATCTTGGGAAAAAGCAAGGTTGTATCAGAACAGCATCCAAGAAAACCGCATCCATGAGCCACAGTGGCGCAGTGGTTAGAGTGCGGTACTGCAAGCAACTTCTGCTGACTGCCAACTGACTGCAATTAGGCAATTCAAATCTCACCAGGCTCATGGTTGACTCAGCCTTCCAGAGAGTAAAATGAGGACCCAGATTGTCCTCTGGGAAACTGCTTAGAGAGGGCTGAAAAAGCACCGTGAAGCGGTATATAAGTCTAAATGCTCTTGCTATCTTCCTTCCTTCCTTCCTCCCTCCCTCCCTCCCTCCCTCCCTTCTCTCCCAGTGGTTAGAATACAGTATTGCAGGCTAACACTGCCCACTGCCAGGAGTTCGATCCTGACCAGTTCAAGGTTGACTCAGCCTTCCATCCTTCCGTGGTAGGTAAAATGAGGACCCAGATTGCTGGGGGCAAGAGGTTGACTCTGTAAAACGCTTAGAGAGGGCTGTGAAAATACTGTGAAGTAGTTTATAAGTCTAAGTGCTATGGCTATTTTCCTTTCCTTCCTTCCTTCCTTCCTTCCTTCCTTCCTTCCTTCCTTCCTTCCTTCCCTCCCTCCCTCCCTCCCTCCCTCCCTCCCTCCCTCCCTCCCTCCCAGTGGTTAGAATGCAGTATTGCAGGCTAACACTGCCCACTGCCAGGAGTTCGATCCTGACCAGCTCAAGGTTGATTCAGCCTTCCATCCTTCCGAAGTGGGATAAAATGAGGAGCCAGATTGTTGGGGGCAAGAGGCTGACTTGGTAAACTGCTTAGAGAGGGCTGCAAAAGCACCGTAAAGCGGTATATAAGCCTAAGTGCTATTGCTATCAGGAATCCAAGGTTTTCTGCTTTCTCCCCCTCAGTAGAGCTTTAATGCTTTAAGGCTCCTTTCCTCCACAGGCAACCAAATACTGCCCCGGCCCCAGGAATTGAGCCAACATCCTCTCTAAATGTAAAATTGGAAATATAAATCTCATGTTTAAATTGCAGGGCGCTGACCACAGTTAAACTACAACTATGGTTTGGCTGGCTTCTAAAAACAACTAGGTGGATGCAGCGCGAATTATATCCCAGGCATGCCACGGTTGCTATAACTTAATTCTATTAATAACGGGTGAGTTACGTCTGCGGCTCAAGGGGTGTTAATTGCCTGCTTAGGCTCGTTTTTCCTTCCATATGAATTAGCACTAATTAAACATCAAATAATGCAACTTTGGAGGCTTCATATTTTACAATAGCCACAGCGGCTTTGGCTGTATCTCTTAATGAGGTGGGTGCCTGCCTCCCTGTCTTACACACGGCTAATTATTGCACGCACACACAAATAATGTATTGCTTTATTATTATAGTGATTACCGTCACTATAAAACGAAGCAACAATAGGATGTCTATCAGAGAGAGGTTGCCGTAACTTGCCGAGTAAGGATCTTTGGTTCCCGTTTATTTTTAACAATGGCCTTTCCAAAGTCTAAATTTAGACGCCTAAAAACTCGGAGTTCTGGTCATTCAAAATGCAAATTAAATATGCAGCTCATTCCATTCAGGGATAGGGGGCGGATCATTGGTTCCAAATCTGCTTCCTTTTGTACTTGACTCCCAACTGACTGATCTTGAGACTTCCTAGATCTGAATATCTTCTGGTCACCTTCTCCATCGGCTTGCTTGCCTTCATCCCCCCTTCCATCCTCCTCACCTAAAGGCCCACCAACCTAAAGTTTTTCACACGGTTTTGGGCTCTGCAGTCAACTTCGGCTCCAATGGACCACGTGGTGCAGAGGTCTTCAAACTTGGCAGCTTTAAGACTTGGGGACTTCAACTCCCAGAATTCTCCAGCCAGCATAGCTGGCTGGAGAATTCTGGGAGTTGAATCCCCAAGTCTTAAAGCTGCCAAGTTTGAAGACCTCTGATGTGGTGGCTCCATCCCAAATGTCTCCATAATTTCGATTTGTTTCGTAGTTGCAAGCATCCGGTGATGCACACAATACTCCCCGGTTGCAGCAAAGATCCTTTTGCTTTGGAACCTTCTTATTAATGGAACTCTTTTGATCAAATCAACTCCGAAACAATTTCCATACTCATGCAGGGAGTTCAAACAGACTTTGCACCAGAACTTGAACAGAGGGATTAGAATGCTATTTTTCCCCCTCATTTTTTAATGACCCCGTAATCAGTGGTAAAATTCAAATTTTTTTTACTACCGGTTCTGTGGGCGTGGCTTGGTGGGCATGGCAGGGGAAGGATACTGCAAAACCTCCATTTCTACCCCACTCCTGGGGGAAGGATATTGCAAAATCTCCATTCCCACCCCACTCTGGGGCCAGCCAGAGGTGGTATTTGCTGGTTCTCCGGACTACTCAAAATTTCCACTACGAGTTCTCCGAACTACTCAAAATTTCCGCTACCGGTTCTCCAGAACCTGTCAGAACCTGCTGGATTTCACCCTTGCCCGTAATTCCTTGCATCAGGGGGGAGTCTGGGCAACTGAATGGAGTTCAGTGTTTACTGGCCGGATGCCCTTCCTGTTGCCAATGCAGAGTTCGCAACTCATGGTGTCCAGAGAGAGAAATATCTGCCTCTACCTAGGATCGAACTCACAGCCTCCTGATTGTGAGGCCAGAGCTCCACCTCCAGGCCACCGCAACACTCAGGGACTAGAATGCCATAAAAGTTCATAATTTAGAAGTTGGGAAGAATTGGAATCCTTCCATCACCACCCCGGAGGTAGACAAGTCTCCTTTTATTTTCCGAACAGTTGTATTTGTAAAGCGAAGATGAGCAGGCTCTCCAGGTGGCTATTTTAAAGACCTAACACATGAAATTTTAACTAGCAGGCAATAATGAAAAAGAACCACTTTGTTTTCTTTTGAAAAGGACTCTGCATGCTGCAGATTCTAAGGGCAGCTCAGACTGAGTTTATGACATCTCTGTATTTCAACATCGCTGGTGTCAAAGAGAAATCTCTATTACAAAGCAACAGAGCTAAAATTCATACAAGAAATGGAGACTTTGCAACTGGACTCGGTAAGAATAAGGAATGGTTTTACCCCTTCACAAAGTAAAGTTGCCTCCATTGTACCTGTTCATAGCCAACATGAATGATGATGAAGATTAGGATGATTATCTCTTTTATTCATTAAACATTAAAGAGCCTTGGATAGTACAGTGGTCTAAAGCCCTGTTATTAACATCAGCTGCCTGCAATTATTGCAGGTTCGAATCTCACCAAGGCTCAAGGTTGACTCAGCCTTCCATCCTTTCTAAGGTAGGTAAAATGAGGACCCAGATTGTGGGGGCAATAAGATGACTTTGTATAAATATACAAAAGTATGAAGGCTATTGCTTAACGCACTGTAAGCCGCCCTGAGTCTCCGGAGAAGGGCGGCATATAAATCGAACCAATAAACAATAAATAAACAATTATTATTATTATTATTATTATTATTATTATTATTATTATTAACTATGACAACCCATCTCCAAAGATGGTTGCCAAAGATGGGAAAAATTCAGATTTGTCGTGAGAATAAAATGGATAGTGGTTATGAGGTCTACTTCCATGAACTCAATTCTGGAAGTTGATGGTAATAATGACAATACCAATGATAATAACAACAATAAGGAATTGGTTAAATCTGGCATCTCGCAATCCCATTTGTATTTTGGATTTATTTGGCTCTACAAGAAATGGATCATACTGGGGTTACATTTCTTGGCTAACTGGTGGCATGCAATACTTACACATCTTCTCTCTTGCAGCCAATGGAACCGGTATGCTGATATCACAGTACATGTATTAAAAAATTGCCAGATTCTTGCCAGACCTTTTGCTCTGATAGAGTAATACAGTTTACCCATGCCTCTGTTCATTATTATTACCACGGATAAGAAGTGAGAGAACAATGCATTAAATAAGACCATTTTTAAAATAAATGTGAAAAGCTCTTAACGGCCTCAGCTAGATTTTTTCGTCATTATCTGGCATAGCAAGATAAAAGGCTGAATGGCACTTTATACTAATGACAATCAACGCTGATGGATAACATTAAGTAATGGCGACAACGAGCTACAAATGACGACATTATCACACAAATTGCATTTTGGGGAGAATTCCCACGAAGAACTACCATTTTCAGATTTCCCCCAGGAATCCTTTGAAGAAAAAAAAAGTCATAGATCGCTCTTGAAATTCTGTCTGCGTTTGTCCTAAGCAGGAATCGCTAAACAGCAGGAAGGGGTTGTTTGTTCCATTTATATTCTGCCTTTCCTCACCGAAGACAGTCAAAACATGCAACCACAAAAGAGGGAACGTAAACAATCCAACACTGAAAGTCATTATTAACCCATTTCATTTTGAGAATGTGTCGTATTGTGGTTTGCGTGACAGGGTAGCCTGCTTCAACTTGACACAGCTTCTTATACTTGCTTACCTCTAAAACTGCATCCATTGGCTGGGTCAATCTCCCTCCCATCAATTTTGAATACCCAACGACCCGGCACGTTGACATTGGTGGTCTCTTCGATGTTGACAATGTCTGGGGTTCTGGAACCAGGAATGCTAAAATAGTTGGTGCTGTTTCCACCGTTGAAACCAGCCTAAAAGACCGAAAAGAAGAGAGTCCCCCTTAAATGATCTGGAGCTTCACCTGGTGAGCTTCGCTTTTGATGCTTTTCTCCCAACTGGCATCACCCTCGGTATCTTGAAGACAAAAGTCCTGTCACACCTTAACCTCTCACCATCTGTTTGGACCTATCAAATCTGATAGTCGGAAATAACTTTTTGGCCGAACCGGTAGCATTTTTTTACTACCAATTCGTCTGAACCGGTCTGAACCGGTAGCTTTTCACCCCTGTATTACATATATCCCCTCCTGTGTTTATTAATGGAGTCAGACAATCTCCTTTGCATTTTAGTGCAGATGGGTTTTTTTCCCATCTGACCAGCAATAATAGCGCGTGTCAAATTCTTCATGTCAATAATATTGAGATATGAAAAAGATGATATTGAAGCTGAAACGTTCTTTCCTCAGAAGGGACTGCCATTCCAGGGATATTGAAAATTGTCTGAATTTCCGTGTATTGATTTCAGAATGCTTCGCACGTCTCTAATGCAAGCGATTTTACAATGCTTGGATTATTGTAAATACACACACAGAGACAATGATAATTGACCGTTCCCTGATCATTCAGAAGAATGGTTAAATCTCATGGGTTCCAGATAGGCTATTTAGTTTTTTTTATTTTCTTGGCAAAATATAAGTAATCTTTTTTTTTTCCATGGATGCTGCATACAGAGCTGTCGTATAAAAAGAAAACCCACGATGGTCATCTAATTGTCCTACCTGGGCCATCACTCCACCGAGACCAGTTAGAGGGTCCCCTCCACTCGCCGTTCCAGTGGTCCAGTTAATTTCTTCATAATTGAACATGGCAAAGGAGGAGGTTCCATCCGAGATAAGGAGCGCTTGGAAAGTGTTCACCTGTTTAAAATACAACTGTTTACTCAGAGGTCAACACTTCTTTCAAAAGCAAATTACTTTCCAAAACACTTTTTTTTAAAAAAAAAAGTGGATTTAGTTTAACATTTTGTTTCTGAACTTGAAGGCCAATTTTATGAATCTGAATGACGTTAACTTCCTAGAGAAAAAAAACCCCATTAACTCCTTTCCAAAATACTTATTTTTCTTTTTTAAAGAGTGGATTTAGTTCAACATCTTCCTTCTGAACTTGAAGCCAGTTTTATGAATCTGAATGACGTTAACTTTCTAGAGAAAGGGGAAAAAAACCACCATGAATTCCTTTAAAAATAAACCTAACTGGGTTTTAAAATGAGAAAGGCAAAATAGATTAGGGAAATAATGTTGAATTTTTGAAACGCCAGAGTCGGTTAATCCCACCAATGTGTCATAAACTGTGGCTCGCAGTTTGTACAGGTCTCCTACCTACCCACATACTGAAATACAGTTTTAGTCCAGAAGAAAGAAAAAACAAAGTAATAAAAACGTCCAATAGCAAATCAGATCCCGTCTAACACACATATAACAGATGATAGGTCTGGTCGAAGAGTTTTTATTATCTAATATGAACTTATTAAAGAAGCTCCTATCATTCAGCCTTTGAACCTGATGTCATCCGGAAGGTCACTTCAATGAAAGCTTCACCATTTAATGACTTTGTTCCTCGCACGTCCTATAGATGGCAGTGTTAGAGTAAGAACGGGAAAAGCACGAATAAAAGTTTGCTCGAACTTCCACCTTTATCTACCCAAGCGTTGATCTTATTTGGTTATTTCCTCTCTGAAGATGGTGCAATAGGTAAAGGTAAAGGTTCCCCTCGCACATATGTGCTAGTCGTTCCTGACTCTAGGGGGCGGTGCTCATCTCTGTTTCAAAGCCGAAGAGCCAGCGCTATCCGAAGACATCTCCGTGGTCATGTGGCTGGCATGACTCAACGCCAGAGGTGCACGGAATGCTGTTCCCTTCCCACCAAAGGTGGTCCCTATTTTTCTACTTGCATTTTTTACCTGCTTTCGAACTGCTAGGTTGGCAGAAGCTGGGACAAGTAACAGGAGCTCACCACGTTACACGGCGCTAGGGATTCGAACCGCTAAACTGCCGACCTTTCGATCGACAAGCTCTGTGTCTTAACCACTGAGCCACTGTGTCCCTATAAATTATAACACCAACCTAATTTGTAGGAGAGTCCAGGGGTCCCCAACTACCAGTCCATGGACGGGTACTGGTTTGCGGCATGCCAGAAACCGGTCCATGCAAATAAGCAAAGCCCCATCCGTGGGATGCAGGCAGCGCATGAAACCATGCCCTCTTTGGTCCACGGGGAAAAAAACCCACTCTCCACGGAACTGATCCCTGGTGCCCCACAGTTTGTGGGCCGCCGGGATAGTCCACAGGGTTTTGCACCAGATCAAAAATACATCAGTTTGTCATCGGTTTGTGCCGGAAGATTTGATATCTGTGTCTGTAGTTAATTTTGTGACCGTTTATCCACGTGTACAAATTCCCAGTGACGTGGCCCAATAAAAAACTGTGGAACCGAGTGGTCCTTGACCATCTCTTGTGGCTGTTGAGCTGCTTTTCTAGCGAATTTTTCTTTCTATTTCCAGGCTACAAATTGTGTTGATCCCAGTACTAAATCTAAATAGGAAAATATGAGCCAAGGGAGACATATTCAATTCCGCTTTCCCTTGCATCGGCACAAATCAAAGGACAACCAGCCCCTCTCCCCATTTTTGATGTGCGTCCTTCCTTTGCCTCGTCCAGAGAAAGAAGATAATCAATAACGAACACGATTTCAATAATTAAAAGCAACGCCATTAGATAACTGGGATTGTTCCGTGGGTGCAATAAAACCTCTTGATGTTGTATTCTCCTTATTAGTATGCTAAAGATAGGATCGCGCTTGTACTCAAAACCTCCCGATCTGGACTCGCTTCCTTAGGATCTCCTGGCTGAGCTTCAGGAGGGTCAGAGCAACAAACTGAAGCCCGTAAAGTCATTTTAAAGTCTCCACATAAAACTAGAAAGTTCAAAATAAGAATCAAGGAACCTTAAAATAGTCCGACAGACAGTGGTGGAATTCAATTTTTTTCACTACCGGTTCTCTGGGCGTGGCTTGGTGGGCGTGTTGTGGCTTGGTGGGCGTGACAGGGGAAGGATACTGCCAAATCCCCATTCCCACCCCACTCCAGGGGGAAGGATATTGCCAAATCCCCATTCCCTCCCCACTCCTGGAGGAAGAATACTGCAAAATCTCCATTCCCACCCCATTCCTGGGGGAAGGATATTGCAACATCCCCATTCCCATCCCACTCCTGGGGGAAGGATATTGCAAAATCTCATTCCCTCCCCAATCCAGGGGAAGGTTACTGCAAAATCCCCATTTCCTCCCAATCAGCTGGGACTTGGGAGGCAGAGAATAGATGGGGGCGGGGCCAGTCATAATTTTTACTTCCAGTTTTCTGAACTTCTCAAAATTTCCGCAGCCGGTTCTCCAGAACTGGTCCGAACCTGCTGAAACCCACCTCTTCTACTACATAATCTGCACGCTGCATATGGTCTGGAAGAAGTCCAGAGCTGTTTTGGTGACGGTAGCTTTCTGTTACAGCCTCTCCATCATAAGCGCTTATATAGAAAAATCTCATTACAGCCACCTGACGGAACAGCTTGGTTCCCCCCACCTCACCTTTTGACCAACTGCTTTACTCACTTACTGAATTTAATAGCATTATTACACCATTTGGAGCAATTAAAATCAGGTTGGTGTAGCAAGTACGCGTCAGTTAACTCCCGAATCATTTATATTTAAGGGAGGTGAAGTAAGAAACGATTGTCTGCTTTTCTTTCCTTTTTTAAAAAAATTGTAAGACTTTTTCATACGTGGTTTGGTTTTCCAATCTGGTCAATCTGTTCATAGATAGGAAAGGAGGAAGGAAGATCCTGCACTTTCCCTAGGAGATTTCAGCCGATGAGAATTTATTTAGTGCTTGCGTTTTAATTTAAGGTCTCATGGACCTCACTGGATCTTTTTAAAAGCCCATCAATTTGTTAAGGTTTAGCTTTAGTTAAGGTTTGCTTCATGAGACTCTACAGAGTGGAGTGGAGTGGAGTGGAGTGGAGTGGAGTGGAGTGGAGTGGAGTGGAGT
>WNWU01000071.1:208364-222739 GCA_012654045.1 Ptyas mucosa
GGAAGGAAGGAAGGAAGGAAGGAAGGAAGGAAGGAAGGAAGGAAGGATAACAGAGTTGGGAAAGGCCTTTGAGGTCTCTCTAGTGCTGTTAAGTAGCATTTAGCTGCCAGCTGCCTGCAATTACTGCGAGTTCGAATCTCACCAGGCTCAAGGTTGACTCAGCCTTCCATCCTTCCGAGGTAGGTAAAATGAGGACCTGGATTGTGGGGGCAATAAGCTGACTTTGTATAAAAAAGAACACCGCTTGGGGGGGGGGGGCAAAAGCCCTACTAAGCAGATATATACAAAAAAGTATGAAGGCTATTGCTTAGCGCATTGTAAGCTGCCCTGAGTCTCCGGAGAAGGGCAGCATATAAATCGAACCAATAAATAAACAATAAAGAAACCCAGTGGTGAAATGTAAAATTGGTTACTACTGGTTCTATGGGTGTGGCTTGGTGGTGGTGATGGGGTAATGTGACTGGGTGGGCGTGGCCAATTTTTTTTTTTTACTTTTTTTTCAAAGCATTTTTTTCTACAACCTCTTTGGCTGAAGAGGTTGTAGAAAAAATGCTTTTAGAAGCCTCTGACGATCCCAGCGCGTGATCATCAGAAGCTTTTTTTACTTTTAAAAGCATTTTTTACGGCCAAAGAAAAAAGAGGAAAAAAAGAGAAAAAAAGAAAAAAGAGAAACAGATTGTTTCCTATGACTATCATTAAGTGTTGTACCTTATGATTCTTGACGAATGTATCTTGTCTTTTTATGTACACTGAGAGCGTATGCACCAAAGACAAATTCCTTGTGTGTCCAATCACACTTGGCCAATAAAGAATTCTATTCTATTCTATTCTATTCTATAAGATTTATTTTGGTGGGAACGGGTGTTTGCAGACTCCATCTGGTTTCAGGGCACAGCAAGTTAACACCGCTCTCCTTCTACAACAGGGATCAGCAACCCGTGGCTCTGGAGCCGCATGTGGCTCTTTCATCCCTCTGCTGCAGCTCCCTGTTCCCGCCACAATTTTGAGAGGAGCTTCCGGTTATGGGGAGAAAAAGCACAGTGCACCAGGAAGAGACTCTAGGGCAAGGGGCGGGTTTTCCGGTCAGCTCCACAATTGATAGGGCTTTCAGTTAGGACAGGTAGAGGAAAAAGGATGCCATGCTAGGAGGAGACTCTATGGTGGGGGGAACCGGACCAGAATTGAATGGAGAACTTTTGAGTGTTTAAGGTTGCCGTCCCCTGTTCTACAAATTTGGAGGTTAGTTGTTAAGCAGGAACCAAGATGGTGATCTTACCGGGGTTGTACTACTCCCTCCGTAGAAGGTAACTTCATCCCAGGTAGCGATAAAAACCGACAGGGCAGTGAAGGAAGGCAGGTTCTTGAAATATTTCCTGATATCTTTAGAGACTTTCTTCAGGAGCACCGGATCAGTGGTCTCCCGGTAGTAGATTTCTCCCCGGATGCCATTGTGGACATCTGCCCAAAAAGGGGCGATGAAAGCTCGCCCGTCAGCTAACGGGAAGGATTCTGGGGTGAACTGGCTGACCAGCACATTAAAGGAAACCACTCCATTGTTGTTGACCTGTTGAAGGCAGGAGGAAGGTTTGACATACGTTAGCAGGGAGCAACAATGTCAGCTGAAAAAATCATACTGAGGAAAGGCGAGTCGAATGTAGAGGCTCTTTAATTATTCAATGGAAATAGAGTTATATCAGGGGTGACATCCAGCAGGTTCTGCAGAACCGGTAGCGGAAATTTTGAGCAGTTCAGAGAACCATCAAATACCACCTCTGGCTGGCCCCAGAGTGGGGTGGGAATGGAGATTTTGCAATATCCTTCCCCCAGGAGTGGGGAGGGAACGGGGATTTTGCAGTATCCGTCCCCTGCATGCTCACCAAGCCACACCACACCCACCAAGCCACGCGCAGAACCTGTAGTAAAAAAAATTGGATTTCACCACTGAGCTATATATTTATGTTCCCACGTGTTTGGAGGTTGGGATGGAGCAAAGACTCCTTGACAGCGGAATTAAACACAGAATTCTCGTAACATCCATCCAGTGGTGGAATTCAACTTTTTTTAATACTGGTTCTGTGGGCATGGCTTGGTGGGTGTGGCAGGGGAAGGATATTGTAAAATCCCCATTCCCTCCTGACTCCTGGGGGAAGGATATTGCAAAATCTCCAGTCCCACCCCACTCCAGGGAAAGGATACTGCAAAATCTCCATTCCCACCCCACTCCAGGGGGAAGGATATTGCAAAATCTCCAGTCCCACCGCACTTCAGGGGAAGGATACTGCAAAATCTCCATTCCCTCCCCACTCTGGGGCCAGCCAGAGGTAATATTTGCCGGTTTTCCAAACTACTCAAAATTTCTGCTGCCGGTTCTCTAGAACCTGTCAGAACCTGCTGAATAGCACCCCTGCATCCATCCTGTTGTGCCCACATTGAAGAGAACGGAAAAGGCTCATTTGCACGAGAAGCAAAATGTTTTCCAGGACAAAACCAAGAAAGTCCAGTTGCCTTTTTGGGGGAAAAAAAGGGACCCATTGGGACCCATTGAAGAGAACTTGATTTAAGTGAAAATTGCCCCGCTTGTCTTCTACCAAAACAAAAACACGGGGCCCATTGCCATTGTTAAGCGCAAAAGAACCCCAAACCCCACTTTTCCCATTCCCATGATACGATTCCACCCACGCTTAGTCCCGTTTCGACTCCGACCCACAAATCCAGAAGTCTCCCAACTGCACAAACGGTAGCCTTGGTGGCATGGATCAATGTCTGGTTAGAATTCCAAATTTGGAATTTATTCTTTGTGTGTGACTGTGTGTGTGTGTGTGTGTGTGTGTGTTTGTATCTGTGTGTCTTGTGTGCATGAAACAGTTTGGTCCTCTCCTCTCAATCCTGCCTTGGAGAAATTATGACCCCTTTTGAAGCAGCAGTTTAGGAGGCAGAGTAAATGATGCAGCTCCTAAGGAAAAAACAACAATCCCCAAAGTAGAAACATTTCCTAAATATGTGTGTGTGTGTGTGTATTTTTCTGCAGCTCCTTGACATATTCTGGTTTTCCTGCCACCGGCTCAATGCTTAACATGCCAAAGCCTGCACATCGTTTGAATGTTTAATCAACTGCACAAGGCAGTGACTGGGCTTTTATAATCTTGCCCCTCGCACGCTCGCCTCCTAAGCGCACCCTTGATTTTCTTAATAATAGACCCTCTCGTTCATAACGTGCAAGAACTTGGCAGGGAGGACACCATTAATCTTCCTCTTCTCCCGCGGAAGGCTGTAAGCGGAAAGCGGCGTTTAAAATGCAGATGTTAATGGCGGGGAAAACAGCCCACTTGGCTTTACCAAGTGGTGCTTTACTTACAAAAATGGTCCTGTACGGCGCGCCAAAGAAAAGGAAGGGGAAGGAGAGCTTGATTTCTGGAGAGCTGCCATCATCCACTTTGGGGGTTTTGGTGTCATTGGGCCAAAAAGGGTATAAGATGCCCATAGTCTGGGCTGCAACAAAGAGACACGGAGAGAGAAATAATTATTCTGGTGCCAACCACATTTCATGCCGTACCTCTTGTTATTTCCTCCAAACCCGCTCCATTTTTTTCACCTGGGAGGATGGTTGCAAAAAATGCAGTCCAGGGTCACCTTTATTTATTTACCTATAATTTCATTTTAGTCTTAGTTAATGGATAATACTCTAGTAATCAGCTGGAGTATTAGCAGTTAACTAAGACTAAAATGAAATTATAATCAGTAATCAGCTGGAGTGGTGCGGTGGCCTAGAGGTGGAGCTCTCGCCTCACAGTCAGGAGCCTGAGAGTTTGATCCTAGGTAGAGGCAGCTATTTCTCTCTCTCTGTGCACCATGGGAATATATCTGCTGAACAAAACTCTGCACTGGCAACAGGAAGGGCATCCAGCCAGTAATCAGTCAGCTCCATTCAGTTGCCCTGACTCCACCCTGCAAAGGATGATGAGGTTATTAAAAGATGATGACTCTAGTAATCAGCTAGACGCATTTGAGGATGGAAAGAGGACTTACGTTGCTGGTCTTTTAATAGGCTAGTCTCATGGAGACTTGAGACAGGTAAAATGGGTGTTGAAGGAAGCCGAGGACTTCGCAGAAGAGTGGCATCAATTGTCTATAAATACCATTTCACTGTTGCTGAATTTTTGCAAACTTAACAGTAGAACATGGATATTTGTTTTCTTTGACAAGCAGCAGAAGCTGCAACGGGTTTTACTCTAAAGCAAGACCTCCGTGAGCTTGTGTGCTTCCAAAGAATTGCTCTAAATGCCCTCGCGCAAACTTTCGAGGAGGGCGTCATAAAACTGGAGAACCTGGCAGATGGCGCATCTTTCTTGCAGATGGACGCCGACCGCGTTCGCAAGTTGCAGCGGAGATTATTTTGCCAGACAATGGATAACGAAAAGCATTTCACTGCGGTGAAAATAGCTAGGTATGGAATTTGGTCTGATTTTCAATACTTGTTTTAAACATTAGTAATGGGCTGTTGAACCAGTTTGGAATGGTGGTGAAGGTACCAGGGTAGAAACTGGGAGACTGGGAGTTCTAGTCCCACTTTAAGCATGCAAGTCAGCTGGGTGACTTTGGCCCAATCACTAGGAGATGATGAGTTCTAGTCCTGCTTTAGGCATGAAAGCTGGCTGGGTGACTTAGGGCCGATCACCAGGAGATGGTGAGTTCTAGTCCTGCCTTAGGCCTGAAAACTGGCTGGATGATTTTGGGCCAATCACCAGGAGATGGTGAGTTCTAGTCCTGCTTTAGGCATGAAAACTGGCTGGATGATTTTGGGCCAATCACCAGGAGATGGTGAGTTCTAGTCCTGTTTTAGGCATGAAAGCCAGCTGGGTGATTTTGGGCCAATCACCAGGAGATGGTGAGTTCTAGTCCTGCTTTAGACATGAAAGCTGGCTGGGTGACTTAGGGCCAATCACTCTTTCTCAGCCAAAGGAAGGGAGCAATGAAAAGCATTTCTGAAAAACCTTGCCAAGAAAATGGGAGGGACCTTTCCAGGCAGTCTGAGAATTTGACACAATTATTGAATGGAAGGAGAAATAAAGACTGTAGTTAGAGGTGCATCCCGTTTTAAAAGTTGCATTAGCCCCCTTACAAATGAACTTTCTACGATGTAAAACATTGAGCCCATTTCTCTCTTTCCCTCCCATCCTGCCAAAACAGACAGGGAGGGGAAAAAAGTGCAAACAGAAAATGCGGTAAGATGAAGTCTCATAAAAAAAATCAGAATTGGGATTAGCAACCACTTGAAGAAGCAATTTTCCCAGGCAAGGTCCCTTTAAACTGTTGCAAAATCATGGGAAATTGAGGTGGTGGGTGGTTTTTTTTTGTAAAGGGCACTACTCAATACCTATCCTTTTTGAGCTGCACAGTTGCTTGCAAGGGAGCCAAACAAAAAATTCAAGCAAGGAAACAGATCAGCTGAGCCAGATATATCACAAGCAACTGGAGTGGGATAGTTTAAATTTAAAACCTCATTAAATTGCCACATGAAACAAAATCAAAAATAAAGGAAAATGTGGGGGAGGGAGAAACACTTTTGATGATTAAAACACTTTTTTTAAAAAAAAAAAATGGCTCGGAGGCTCCCAGGGGACAGAATTATACAATCCTTTAATATGAAAAGACTCAAGGTTTTGCTTTTGATGTATGAGAAATGGGGAAGGGGTAAATTTTAAGACAAAACCCTCAGATTTAGTGGGGCTCCTATACCTGGCCTCATACCTTTATTTATTTTTTTAAAGCTGAAACCAACAAATCTTGGCTTCTCTCACCTGTTACAGGTGCTAGACAGGTTAAGAAGCCTCGCAAGAATCCACCTGCGTGATTATAAAATGATTGCTTTGAAATTTTATTCTAGGTTTTTGCCCGGAGTAGAATTTCCACAACGGTGTGGAAATTGGGTCTTGTCATATGCAACCATGCTACGTTCTAGGATGGACACCGATTCCAGAACCACGAAAATGGGATCAGCCGTATTTCCTGTTCAAACACCTTCCCATCTTGGTTGGGTGATGGGCCAGAGAATCCCCAATGCTAACCAGATGGTAACATTCACAGGTATTTGTAGCAGGGTAAGGTCAACACCAGAATGAAGCAATCTTAAGACGCGTCTGAAGAAGATATTCTTGGTGGAATCGTAGAGACAAAACAGAGAATGTGCAGTAAGGGAAAGGATTCCTTGGTTCTCGTGTATCCTGCTTAATGCTTTCCACGTCAGTGGATTGTCAGAATCAACATTTCAGTTGATTCCCGCGTTGAAAACCTGAAATACTAACCTGATTGTAGAAGCAGAAAAGTAAAGGCCACCCAGCTTCTAAAGAATGATGGGTAATTCATCCTAGGAAAGGAAGAAACCAAAAACCAGAGCGGTGTAACGAGTAACAATTCACAGGGATCAGTTCATCAATTCTCCATTAAAGATATGTCAGTCGAGCGACGTCCAAATTGACTGATGAGCCTAGAAATTTGGGGAATGTTATGTTAAAAAAAAAATCTGCAGATCTTAGACCTTCTCAATTAGACAGGAGCTGTCAACATCCTTGTTAACTGGGAAGGGGAAGGAGAAGTAAATTGCTTGTTTTATAGGATGGGTTCAAATGAAAAGTGCAGCCTTAATGACGGGTTAGGATTGCAGAGTTTCCAAGGCCAGCGGTAAATAGGATTTAACGGGAACATCACTCGGAGGAAACGTTCAATCCTTTAATAACCTCAGTTTCTCCGTGATCTCTCCAGTACAAAGCTTTTGGCTGATTAGCTTTTCATTGTATACTAAAATGAGAGCCAATTATTGAGCATGGAGTGCTCTCATTGCAGAGACTTTAAACCTCGATTAAACTAATCCTCTCTTCTCCCCCTTGCAAAACCAGCTGAAGAATACTTAAAACATTTCTTGACTGGGAATTTGAAAATACAAACAAGGTCGCAGAAGCTAATCTTTCGTGTCGCAAGCATGCCCCTCTTGCAAGAAATTTGTGGGTTAGGTGAGGAGAAGGGGTAAGGGAAGAGGAGCTAAAAGCAAAATTACATAAATATTACATGCATCCTAGGTGATGTTTTAATTATTGGGGGGGGGGGCAGTGGAAGTTTCTCATACATTATTGAGTACATAAAGAGACTTTAAGGTAAAGTACACACCGTTTCATCTCTATTTGCCAACCCTCCTCATTTGAAAGTTACATTACCGTAGAGGCAAAATTTATGTTCTGCTGAAAAATGCAGAACTAAAGAACTGTAGAGCCCTTAACAAGCTTCTACTTAATTTTTTTTGGGGGGGAAGGAGGAAAGTCTCTGTGGATAAATAGAGCTTACATTTTATCTATGGAAGATATTTATCTATGGCAGAATTTTTATTTATGGAAGCCGGTTTGTGTTCCAAATCTGAACTAGGACTAGCATGGGATTGTGGTTATATGCAGCCGTAAAAATGTCTGTTTTCCCACAGAATTCCCAAATCAAGTTCTACTACTACCCAAAACTGATTTGAAAATCAGCACACGTACACACATTAGTGATACGCAACTTCCAACAGGTTATCTTGCTAGCAACCTCTGCAACCATTCAGGAAGCTGGCAAAATTTCATTCGCGCAGAACCTGTACCCAATGATCATACCTCCCCAACGACCGCTGAACAAAATGGGGTTTCGTTCTGAAGAACTGTGGCGTTATTCAGGTGAAAGAAAATAGCTTTATCCCAAAGGTGCTGCTTTTCCATTTCGCTTCTTTAGTTCTGAAGAACGGAAGAAGCTTCTTGGATAAGAAGCAAAATGTTTTCAAGGAAACAAAAACGAAAAAAACCAAGCAAGTCCTTTTGGAAAAGCACCTTTGGGACAACTATGATTTGGGTGATTGACAATTTCCATCTTTGTAACCCATTTTTGTTACTGTAGGATTTGGCTGCAGCTGCTTATTTTTATCATGCCTCTCTCCTGGGAGGCTGGCAAGAGAAGGAAATCAGCCTAAAGTCAGTGCTCAAAACTATCTTTTTCTGTCTTTTTGACTCTACGCATTTACACACAATCTCCTTGGCATCTGCACCACTATCTCTTACCTTGGCAGTCTTTAAAGATGCTTCAATCACGTTGCATAAAACCTGCCTATGTATTATGTGTGTGTGTACATGCCCAAAGAGATGTGCTGCCTCATTAGGTATGCAGCTTAATTTTCCTGAAATGTATGACAGCAACGCATTAATTACAAAATGTAGAAATTATAATATGTGAAGGACTGATATCTCATCTCGCAGAAGCATTTAAGTGGGACGATAAGGGAACAAGGGAGCTGAACGCTGTGCCTTTTCCTCTATGTAATTGGGAACAGAAGCCGATATTAGTAGACTTATCACATCCAATTCGCAATCAGCTACATTCAGTGTTCCCATTGCAGAGAATGTGTTGCTTTTTATGTGGCTTCTGAGATATCAAACGAAATAAAAACAAACTAGATGGCTGGTCTACAAAAAACAAACAACAACAACATCAAACCGTTATCACAAACACATATTCGTATCCCCAAAAGACAAGAGTTTACAATGCAGAATTAAAAAAAAAAAACTCTTTGAAAACAAGAAATAGAGATTCTAAACAGAGGCATATAAATATACGGAAAAACAAAACCACCAACCTGATTTGTGGTCGAGCGAAGCAAAATTCTATCCGAAATCTGAAACCACGTTTTGATCAACTCTAGGAAAACTTAGGTCAGCGAAGGATGCATGTCAATAAAACGTCTGCCCAACGGTGAATGATTGGCGGTTCCAAAAAATCCCCCTTAAAAAAAAAAAAACTGAAGACAGAACTAAATAAATGCTTAACGAATAACAGGTCCGTTTTGCGTCTCAAATCTATAATGGTTATGTCTGCTGATCGAAAGGTGAATCAGAAATGGGCTATAAATCTGAAAAAAAATCCCTTTCTGAAAACTTTAAAAAAACTTTCCAGGAGATGTCAAGGTTGGAAGAATTAGGAATGAGGCTGTTTTGATCAGAATCACTTTTCACTTAGGGACAAAAAAAAAAAAAAAGTACGAGAAAAAGCAAGCATCCCTTCCTTTGTCCTACTGAGGGAGGGTCTATATAGTGTTACCGAATTAGCATTAAAGAGCGTAAGAACTGAACTTGCGCAGGAACGAAGGAGCCAAAGTAACATTTTCCAAGTTTATAGACTACCCCAAATCGATGTGTAGGAAGAGATTCGTGTGGATTTAACAGTTTCCATAGATTTCTTTTTTCGGGCTTTTGGTTTTGAAGAAAATCAAAAGAAAATCGTTTCAGGTCTCTGAACGTTTCAGGAAACAAGACTACCTGACTTCAACAGCTCGAGGTTGAGAGACCTTCCGGACAGTTCCGAAGTTTTCCCAGAGCACAGCAACAAAGCCGAGATGAGAAATTAAAAATTAATCCAGCAAGATCCATGCGCATCGGAATGTATGGCTTAGAAATGAAATATGTAAATAAAGCAATTTCACACTTTTTTTTTTTTACAAAACTTAAAAGTTTATTGATATCATTCAATTGACTGCCTTATATTTGGAGCAAGTTCTTGGAACACTGAAATACAATGCTTGGTTCTTGGAAAAGGGATATTATCTTTCTTCCACAAAAGTACATGAATCGGAATACAAACAAAAAGGGAAACTGTAGTGGATTTTTTATTTTAACTATCCTGTCAGATAGGTTTCCAGGTAAATAGATCCAGAAAAATCTTTACTCGAGATTGTGTATCTCGAGTAAGGGATTGCTGCATGTCGTTGTGCCTTACTAGCTGTCCCAAGGTTGACATGTATTGCCCTTTCGAATGACTAAAACCAAGGATCCTGGCCAGATGTTAGATTTGGAAGTGACCTAAGCGGTGAACCTGGGCCTCCTCTTCCTCACGGTTTGCTCTGTGCCAGCAAGAGAGTAAAACGGGAGTAGATTCTTCAGAAGCAGATACTCCCTAATGGGTAATCCTACATAGATGTCACGCTATTACTTACGTTCAATTGCCTTGCTCCATTGGTGTAACCCCGCAGAGTTTTCTACCAAAAGCCAGCTCTAGAATTCAATGACACTTTTTTCCAAGTTGCAGCCTACGTGTCTACTCCCAAATCTTTACAACTAGGGTAGCGAGCAGGGTGCAGCCAGGTGCTCCTCCGTGTTCTGGAGACTAGCTGCAGCTCCCTCTAGAAAATACACTCCACCTAGCCATTAGTACAAATTAGGGCTCCTTAGGAAACAGCCCCTTAATCGGATCCAGGCTCACTGGCTTTCCACAACCTCAAGCATAGCCGGCTGGGGAATTCTGGCAATTGAAGTCCACAGGTCTTTAAAGCGGGCAATGGTTGAGAAACACTGGTTTATGGAATTCAGCAGAGCGAAGACTGTCTGCTTTGATAACCAGTTTCAACTCAAGCTGTAGTGGAGGGGGGGAAAAAAGGCTCAGCATATGAAAATGGGGATGCAATCCATGTAATCTTTTCAGAACCAAAATCACTGAAACGGAGAGCTGCGTTATAGTCTGAAACGCTGCAGATTGCTAATGAGTAAATACGCTACGGGTCTATTGCAAATGCGTTTTAACTTCAATGGATCTATATATATACACGGCTTTCTCTGGGACTCCCGACAGAAAGTTCGAAAGCCAAAGGGGAGAGATTTCAGAGTCTAGGCCCATGATGGCGAAACTATGGCACGCGTACCACAGGTGGCACGTGGAGCGATATCTGTGGGCACGCAAGCATTGCCCTAGCTGAGCTCCAGCACGCATGTACGTGCCAGCCATCTGATTTTCGGGCCTTCCGGGCGCACAGGAAGTCAGGAAACAGGCTGTTTCCAGCCTCCGGAGGGGTAGGGAAGGCCGTTTTCGCCCTCCCCAGGCTCCTAGAAAACCTCTGGAGCCTGGGGAGGGTGAAAAACGGGCCTTCCGGTCCCACTGTGCCATCATGTGCCAAAAGCGGGGAGAATGTGAGGGGATTGCGTGCACATGCGTGGGGGAGGGAGCATTGAATTATGGGTGTGGGTACGCGCGACCCGCTCCCCACGCTTTTGGCACACCACAGCAAAAAGGTTAGCCATCACTGGTCTAGGCCTATGTCATTTTGCTTGGTTGTTCTTTTCATATCTCCAATCATGCTTTAATTTTTCCAAATCTCCAATCGTGCTGGGGTCTCCCCAGAACACAACACTCCCCTATCCATTCTTCACCCCACCATTCCATGTCGGAAAAGTGGGAAGGGGAAATCACAAGTTTCTCGCGCAACTTAATCACGGAAGCAGAATTAGCTACGAATTTCGTATTTTGCATAATGTGAAGGCTAAATTGAGGTTTAACATGCACAGAACCTACTCACCTTGCAGTAATGCCAACCAAGGTCCTTCTTTTTTGCTCAATACTACACGCAACTGCCAGGCCCAGATATGAGCCGGGAATCACTTGCTATGGCTTTGCTACCCAGCGATAACAGCCCCCTGAGTTCCAAAGCTAATACTTCCCAGTTCCCCATGTTTTGTTTTCAGTACAAGACCATTAAAAATGGTGGATAATTACACTATTTTTCTAATGCAATGAAATCTACAGATTAACCTGACTGTGGAAAGGAGGACTTTCTGACATCACCCCACTTATCTTTAAAAAGGGGCACCTTTCGTAAATAGGGGTCTTTGGGGGAAATTTAAACTCCTTCCAGTGATCAGAACATTGCTCCCACCACCCCAAAAATCTCAAGAGTTTTCGCAGTTTAGTACAAATGAGGTTCACCGCCCAACTGTGAACTTGATAGTGCTGTTCAGAATATAACTTCAGACGAAGTCAATCTTCTTGCTTTTTATCCAGATTTTTGGACATGGATGAGTTTAGGGCCCATTCAGTCTGGCAATACAAATGATCTCTACAGTATTTAGTCTCCTGGCTTCTTAACTATCTGCGGAGGAAGCCTCTAGCGCAAGGGTGTCCAACCTTAGCAACTTTTAAGATCCGTGGACTTCAACCCCCAGAATTCCCTAGCCAACATGGCTGGCTGGGGAATTCTGGGCGTTAAAAGTCCGCAAGTTTTAAAACTCGCTAAGGTTGGGCACCCCTGCTCTAGCATAAAGAGTTCACATGTTCAACAGCAAACAGCTGACATCTGGTTTATGACAGTTCTCATCAGATGACTAGCCAAACATGAACTGAATGTTAATATTAACATTTTAAGCAAAACACCAATGGTCAGACTCAGTTTTCGGTCAGAAACAATCTCATGTGACATTAGCACTGGATGAAAGCAGAGTTGAAAACTGGCATAGTTTGATAAAACCCATCTCCTTTTTTTGTACACAGCATTTTAAAAAAGCACACAGAGGGAACCAATGAGCGCTATGGATTGGACACAGAACATTGGAGAACGCGGTGAATTTGATGCTATTGGCAAACCGGGATGATCCACAGATTTCGCAGCTGAATCCAATGCAAAAAAATGTAGCCGAACAGGACATTTGTACAGAATGCCATTACATTACTCTCCCTTTCCTGCTGCTTTTATCCTCCTACAATGTACCTAATTAAAAGATTAAATATTTGATGTAGCTTGGCTGCTCCCAATGCTGACAGTTTTGGCCCATAGTTATGTGCCAATTCGGTATAATTGCAGAAAGCTGACAGAATGTATTAGATGCAGACCTCAGCTTCCAAAGCATTTGTTTTTTGGATTTTTTTTTTAAAAACAAAAACAAAAATGGGAATGGTTGAAGAAAATTCGAGTGATAGGCCCTAAAAACTGTAGCCTTTTCTCTATGATACCTAGCAGAATGTCAACTTGAATTGGCTAAGTTATGTAACCTGCAGATTCAAATAAGTTAAATACAGCTTTTTTCCCCCTAACTTACTGCTCTCCAGAAGTCTATAATAGTCACAACACAGGAGACGTAAGGTTAAGGAAGTAGGTTTAGGATTTATGACTAACTCTCTTTCAATAATACGCATAAAAATATGAATCTTCGGTGGAATTCCTTTGCTGCCTCTCTCCCCGACCTATTTAATGCTTCTTTCTAAAATACCAACTACATGGATAGTGGACAATACTACGACGGCATCAACATTGGAGTTGGGAGGAAGCTAAGAAATACTGTTCCAATGGATGTTGCATAAATTTCAATGGCTGGCCCTTTGCATCCAACCAGTCTGTCAACCCCATACTAGGGTATTTGATACAGTAGGACCACCGATAAAATAATAGTATATTATTACACAATTCTATCTTTCCATAAATCTTTATAATAAAATATCTTATTGACATGAACATTCCCCATTACAGCATGTGTAAACACACACACACACAAACGCATCGATCATCAATAAAATGCTGACTTGGGTTGGCATCACAAGGTTACCATAAGGGCCTTTTGCTAAGTAAACGGAGAGGAAAGAACCTCAGCTTGCTATAGTTCTAAAATCCAGAATATTATTATTATTCTGGAGCGACGTCCAATCGTCATAATTTGAAGAACTGTGGCTTCAAAAGGGATGGCGGTCAGAATGCTATTCCGTCTAAGCCATGCCCTCTCTTTAATGTAGAGAGTGGTAAATGCTTCCTTCCCAATGAGAAAACAAAAGAACTTTCTTTTACTTTCCAACAGTACAGATACCAGAGAGGGGAAACCCCCCCACACTCTGCAATTTATATAAAAAAGAAGCCCCAAGAGGGAATTGTAGAATCGGGGGCTGGAAAAAAAAATCTTGCTTTCGGAGCATAAAAGCTACCAACTCAGGTCAAAAGTGCACAGGTAATAAGAATCAGCCAGCTTCACGGACCTTTAAGTGTACATGTGTAAAATGGATGGATTGAACTGCTTCCAGCTTGTCAAAACTGACACGAGGAAGGAAGGGCAGCCCCTGCCCGATTTACAAAGTAAAGAAGTTTAATGCGTTTCCAAGCAGAACCGTACAAGGAAAAACGGTGGGACGCATTTCATAGGGTCTTCACTGCAGTCGCGCACTGCAGATCCCGAGTTAAAATGGAAGAATTTGCTTTGAAGTTAAGAGAACAGAAGCTCAGCCTACTGGAGCTGCACAAATTATGGACCGTAGAAAGGGACGAGTAACAGAATAAAAACTCGTGCATCAAAATGACCAACCTGGGAGGACCAGGAATGGTTTTGCATGCTCCTTGTTGGCTTAAAAATGGACTAAAAATGAACTTAAGCTGTATTGGATTTTGGTTTCCATCCAGGTTATCGTGATACGAAATTTGGAATTCAGGTTAAAATTAGCTATGAAGTGTTTCTAGTTGGTAGGAACCAGGGTTTTATCCCTCAGCTAATCCTGCCACAAGTTGATTCTAAGGATGAACTTACGGATGCAGGGAATGAGAGAGAGGGAGGAGCATTCAAGCCACC
>WNWU01000071.1:223139-249366 GCA_012654045.1 Ptyas mucosa
TTATTACTGTGCTTTGGAAGCTGTAGGTGTGTGTTTGTGTCTCTATGTGTGTGTGCACGTTAAGCACCTCTCAGAGTTATCTCCTTCAGCTATCTGAGATCCAGAATGCTGCCGGACAATCCTCCAAGCCCTGAAGAACCTTTTCCTTCCCTTCCCCCCCCCCCCCCCCCCCCCCCCCCCAGGAAAAAAGAAATGACAGACCGACCCAGGTGAAGGGAGAGCAGTGCAGCCGTTTGTAATTGGGAGTCCAAGTGCCACGGGAACAAGAGCTGCGCAGAATCTTTTTGTCACACGTACCTTACGCTTATGGCGTGCCGGAAGGCTGAATTCACCCTGGCTGAGCGGCTTGTGAATAACCTCCGAGTTTCGAAGCCGGCCTGTCGTGCTACGTTCACGAGTATACTGAAGCAGCTGGGAGAGACCAAAGGGAAACAGCACACACACCTGCTCGATAAGTCTTGCCATCTAGCGCTGAATCCTGGTGCTTTTATCTCACAGATCTGACACCTGCTAACCTGGGCTAGAGAAGTGACCGGGCGCCACTTCTAAAACACCAAATCTCAACCAAAGGAACCCAAATGAAACACACCACCACCCCTCCCGTCAGAAAAGTCCCTTGATGGTCGTTACGTGGGGGCGGGTGGGCGCGCACTCTGGAGCAGGCCTCCTGGAAGCAAGAGAGGCTACTTGGCTTTGGAGTCCACGTAGATCTTGTCTCCATCCCGGATGCCGTAGGAATGCAGGGCCCTCGAGTTGTACTTTAGCTCTTCGGGGCCAAACGGATCTTCGTTGTCGAAGTAGGTGACCAGCATGCTGCTGATGGGCAGCTGGACCACCGTTTTCAGTTCTTTCTTTAGCTCCGCCACCGTCTGATCTAAGCGGATGGTCATCTCCTTCACTTGGTCTTTGAAGTGAACTTCGACTTTGGCGCGGCTCTGAGGCCTCAGGTCGACCACCGCCAGCTTTTCCAGCTTCCCGTATTTGGTCACTAGTTCCTGGTACCTACGAAAATGGGGCAGAGAGACAACATGCAAAGGTTGCTGAATATGTTGCTTTATTAAAATATATATATATTTTCTGGCGTTTTGTGCCAACCTTTTAAAGCCAACTAGCAATATCTTGCATACCTGAGGGGGGGAAAAAAAACCCCGAGAAGCTCAACTCTTTTAAGACATTTTAGCAATGAGAAGATCAATTCTGTTCTTTGCGAGCTGGACAAGCTAAGACCTAAAACGTTCCTTAAAGCAAACGGTATGTTCTTGCAGCCAGAAAATTAAGAGTCAAGGGGCTAAATGCACTACTTAGTTTCAGGACCCAGGTACAATGTAGAAAATGCAACGGTCAGGTATTATAAACTAAAAAGGGCCTCACTGGAGTTTAAAGAATGAACGGAGAGGTGCTTTACTTTTAAGGATCCGGGATCCACACCATTTTGAGTTTTTGAAGAAGTCAATATTGGACATCATAATCAGCTGAAGGCCAGTGGCCTGTGCGATCTCTAATTCTGGCCCTTAATGGTTTGACGGCACCACTGAATTTCCCCAAACTTGGCAAAGGTGTCAGGTCGCAGCTCACATCAGCTAGTATTCTCAACCCCCAATGAAGAGAAAGTCGGATGTGTAGACCAACATACATTTAGGGGCAGTGCAGCTGCAATTCCGAAGTCTCACAATGTACATGAACGACAGGCAGTCGTTAACTTACGACCACAATTGAGGCCAAAGTTTAGGTTGTTAAGTAAGAAGTTCGTTGCTCCATTTTACGACTTGTCTCGCCTCATTTGCTAAGCGAATCATTGCAGTTCTTAAAATTAGTAATCCGGTTGTTAAGTGAATCCGGCTTTTCCCCATTGACTTTGCTCGTCAGGTCACAAGAAGAGATCACATGTGACTCCGAGACACTGCCACTGTCATAAATGTGAGTCAGTTGTCAATCATCCGAATGTAAATCACGGGGAGGTGGCAATGGGCGTACGTGTGAAAAATGGTCATCCCTTTTTTCAGTGCTTGCTGTAACTCTGAACGGTCACTAAATGAACTGTTGTTAAGTCGAGGACTACCTGTATAGTTGTAGCCCTGTGTATAAACTTCCGCAGATACAGTGCTTTCAACACGGTCCTGCCAATCCATCCTGCTGAATGCTGCAGAGATCAATGTTCTACATCCTCAGGGGGCTAAGGGGGAAAAAAACCCCACCCATGACATGCCCCCCCTCCTCCTCCCCAATTTTTCTTCTGCTCTCTTGGTAGTATTCATTCATCGGCAGAGTGAATCCCGCGGTCGTAGCTTGTGGGAACGGAGTCAAACTGAAATTTTTACAGCTATTATTAATTGCATAACTTTGGTTCAGCTTCTGCCTTTCTGTAGGTCTGAATTCCGTCCCTTTTGGCATTTGCAAACAGAGGACGAGGCTGAATGGGAGGGGGAAAAAATAAATAAAGTGGGGCAGCACTGTCTGGATGGCCACGAACCCGTTCCACAAGTTTCTCCTCCCTCCCAGAGATAAACACCCCTCTCCTGGTTAGAGATTTCTGTCTTTGCTCCTTGTCTCTGCCATTCCCCACCCACCCCAAGGCATTTTTCAGATATCTCTCATTAATAATAAGGAAGGAGCATCTCTTCTGCTGGGCTGGGAAAGTGGCAAAAAGTCAACCCAAAGTCCAAGGTAGCTGAAAAGATAAAAAACAAAGAGTGGTTAAGATTGGGGGGGGGGGGGGGGGGGGATAACATTTCAGAGTCTCTAAGGGATGCCCTTAGACTCAAAGCCCCTTTTGTTTCCTTCTTGGCTCAGGCCGAAAACCGTGATCGCTGCTGTGTCATTGCTCCTGTCAGGGGATGATGGGGCCTGGCAACCAGGTAGGGAGCCCCCCCTCCCTCCCTCAGGGGACTCGTGTTAAAGGTAAGGATATTCCACCAACAGCAGAGCCTCTGTCTGTCTGCAATAAGAGGGGGGGGGGTGGGGGCGGCTGATGAAGCGCTCCCTCGGTTTCGCCCAGCGTCTTGGGACAAAAACCAGCTTTCGCAGAGGCCGGGTGTTTGGAGAACATGGCTGTTGCACTTGGCTGTGCAATTAACACGGAGAGAAAAATTTGGGTCCATTTTGGCTAACCACGATTTGGGAAGATAAGGAAGACGAGTTCTCTGAACCTCCCCGTGATGGCTGACAGCAGTTAAATCAACGGTGGAAAGTGGGGAAAAAAAGCAGTTTTTCAGGGCGGGTTTCAACACCTCCATTCGTTCCGTCACTTCTTGTATAATGGGATCCACGGCTTGTTCCGCAGAGCTCTGGAAAGGGTTTGTTTTTCCGTTGGGGTAACCGCAGTCTCTTGCTTCCAGAGAGGTAGACATGCCTAAGGCCAAAATTTCTCACCAGATGATAACAGATAACGAGAGTCGGAAGGGATTTTGGAGGTCTTCTTAGTCCAATCCCCTGCTCAAAAGCAGGAGACCCATTTCCATTCCAGACAAATGGTTGCCCGGTCTCTTTTTATGAAACAAAAATAAGAACAATGCAGAATTATTAGGGACGGCAAAACTGTTTTCCTCAAGTGGGTTGAAAACTGTTGGAATCTGTTCTTTAAAAGCTAGCTTGTATTCCAAAGTGAGGAAGTTTCCATTTATCAAATCCATATCCCGCCTTCTTCCTGGAAACACAAGCTGATATGCACAAGGCCACTCATTTCACCCCCAAAGGCACAATTCTGTTAAACAATGTTGGGTTGAAACGAGTAATTGGTCCGAGGCTGCTGTATACATTTTGTGGTCCCTTGGCTCAGCATCTTAACTATGTCTGTATTCAAGCTCCCACATTGTAGGGCTTTTAAGCTCATCTAGTTGTGTCTGAGAAGTGCATCTTTTTGTCTCCGGATCTAACAAGAGTACCTAAGCAGTCAGAAACGACACAAAAGATCTTTTCATTTGTAAACCTCCCTCTTAGGCAATTCTATCGCAAAATGAAATCTGTGTGGACATTTTAAACAAGCTGTAAAGATCTGGTGAATTAATACCTTGGATACCAGCTCATCAGTTTGCAAAAATAAGGGGGTAGGTGGGTGAATAACTCCTTTTTGGATGATTATGATGTTAGTATTAATATCCTGATTGTCAAAGGATAATTGTTTTGAGGATGTGGTCCTAAAAAAAAATTACATATCAATCCTGGAGGGATTGAGGAAAGAGAAAGAGCCTAAAGGGGAAAAGGAAAGAGGGTTGCAATCAAAGCTGGAGAAGGAAAAGGGGAAAGAAACGGAGTTATTGGGGGCAGGGAAAAGTCACGAGAATGAACTTCAGGCACGAACTTTTAAAGATGCAGGATGTGGAACCTGAAGCTCGATTCTCTGGGGACGCCGTCTCGGCTATTCACGGCCCCCCAAAGGGCCCTGAAATGGCACGCTGGTTTGGTGGACTGGAAAGCCAAGTCTCCGTTGAGGGCGCAGGTCTCTTCAAGACCCCACACAGATGAGGGCATCTGGACAAAGGGGCCATTGAACAATCAGGCTGGGGAGGGGGGGAGCCCAGGTTTATTCAAAGGCTATGAACTGGGGGGGGGGAGAGAGAGAGAGAGGAAATAGGGGAGACAAAAGGCAATTTTGCTGTTTGCATTAACCTGCCGGGAACCGATAGCAAAAAAAAAAAGAAAAAGAAAAAAGAAAAACCACTGAGGCAAAACCAAACCAAAAATCACGAGAAACTCAATGGTGTCAAGTGTTCAAGATACCACACACGTTTTAAGATTCCTCTGCGTCAATTTTTTAAAAATATCTTTTTTCTGGGATTGCCTGAATATCTGTCTTGTCTCAATATCTGGTTTAGGAAGGGCAAGTGAGGGTCAAAGAGCTGAAAATGCAATCAATGTGGCCCGTGTCCGTGCGTGCCAAGCTTTCCGTTCGGATGACTCTTTCACCACTGGCTTTAGCTGCCCCTTCTGAGAGTTAACTAAGACCTCCCCGCGCATCCTATCATTCTAGTCCGTTTTCTCTTTCTACCCTTTGCTTCCCCCAATATCTGCTCCAGATTGCAACCTTCCCAACAAGCCAAAGCTTCACTGTACTTAATTATTCATTAACAATGTGCTACAAATATCGGTAATAAAGCATTCAGCCGTCGCCTGTTATTTACTGTCTTTCCTCAGAAGTGCTTACCGATATCTGTAGCTGTTCAAATGGTAATTTACTCATTTGCGCTGCAGCGCCTTGCCAGATAAGTCGGTAATATATATGAGACGCCATAGCGAAGATAAATGAGGTACAGCGAGGCTCTGCAGCTTGCCTAAGTTTATCAGGTGAGTGACTTCGCGCACAATTCTGAACTGGGGACACAACTCAATTTATATTTCGCGTCTTCAAACCCACGCTGAACAGCCGAAGTTTTTTCATTCGTTCGGCAAACTTCTGGGTAATCCCTCACCTGAAAGGAGCTTCTTCCTGTGGAAAGTCAATGTAATAGCGGATGAAAAACCTCTCAGAGTCTTCTCGTTCTCCTTCCATTATGACACTTCCGTTCAGCTTGGTGATGGATGGTAGCCTGCCAAAGACAAGAAGAGAAAATGTGAACAGCTGAGGAAAGGGGGGAGAGGGAGGAAAAAAAAAATCCCCAAATAGTCAGCAGCAAATATTGTCTTCTCAGGAGATTCCTGCAGAACCTGACAAGCAAGAATATAGCTGTCAGGGAAATTGCATTTTTATAGGGCTCCATTCAGAGGGGAATTGATTTAAAATTGTGCATTACGACTTGATTATAAATATATCTGACGATTTCCTAAACGCCTTCCTTCTTGTGGACTTTCCAAGGCATGTTATAAAATGTTGGTAACTTAAGAAAAGGCTGTAGAGATTTGCTATTTACCGCTTCTACATTCTGCAGTATTGATGTGTGTGTGTGAGAGAGAGAGAGAAAGAGAAAAAAGAAAGACAAAACGAGAAAGTGTGAGAGAAAGAAAAAGACAAAGACAAAAAGAGAGAAAAAGAGAGAGAGAGAAAGATAGAAAAAAGAGAGAAAGAGACAAAAAGAGTTTATATATACTGAAATCCAAGTTCAGGTGCACACACTTTAGGCATTTTAAACACTGAAGAAAACAATGAATGCGGAACTGCAGAATATGGGATCAAAGGTTTTCTCTTTTAAATCGGCACAACTAGTACGTATCAGAGCACAGTTCAAGCAACTGTCTCTAAACTTCTCAACAGTTAATTTAACATCTGTCATCAGTGGCTTTTGAGATTTCAGTGACCGGCATATACGCAATGGGCGTATTCTCATTGCAAAACACAAAACGTACACCAGAGGGGGAGACTGAGAGGTGGGCCCATCGATAGGGTCCTCTCCCTTTACCATTGATTGACAAAGGCCTCTCTCAGTTCCTGTCCTTAGCCACGATGAGCCATCTCCCTGCCTGCAAAGCTGTAAAATGAGGCACGTTAAACGACTCATCTGAGATTAGGGCCTTGCCTTGATTCTCCCCAATGCCCCGGGCTGGACGTGAAGATGGAAGGGATCAATTTTAGTCCAAACCGCTGAGATTTTTTTTAAAAAATAGGAAACGGTAGGTAATGGTTTTAAATAAATAAATAAGTCTGCAATATAGCAAACATTAAAAATACCAATTGGGAATCAAGCAAAAAATGGGCACAAAGACTCAACAGTCTCCAAATACAAGAAATTTATGAATTTTTTTTCCAAGGTTATTAATGTAGTCCTTTAAAACACGGCTACTTAAGGTGGTTTGACAGACCACTGCCACTTCGTGGAACAATTTTAATTCACAACGTAGGTTCCCCCTCCCGCCCCCTTATTTTTTGATTCACTCACAAAACTGTGAAGTTACAGGAGCCAATTCCAATGCGCTCTTTGAGACTGAGCGCCTTAGACTTAAGTCACACACAATTTTTAATCGTATTAAGGCTGGATCTACTACAAAATCTCCAGACCTGGCTATTACCAGCTTCCTCCGCTCCTCATTGGTGTACGACTGAAGGAGAGGGATTCCCAGCAACCTCACTTCCTCAAGCTTGGGGAAAGAATTCAGTTTGTCAACATCTTCCCAGGTATGCAGACCTGCTTTAAAGAAAGGAAAGGCTCAGGCAAGGCAAACAGACAAGTGAAGAGGTCTGAGGTATTCTAGGTCGAAAAGCTGTGCTTGTGTGAAAATTATTTGCCAGCCGAAACTAGATGAGGAACAGAACAGAAAAACAAATGGCTCAGGTTGAAGGCAGGAGGCGTGGGCTGCTGGAGGTTTGCAGGGATTCAGGAGAACCTCTAGCTAAGATTCTGTGCAGTTTGGAGAACCCCCAAATCCGACTCCTGGCTGGCCCCGCCCACCCCGCCCCTCCCAGGAGTCTCCACACGGCCTGTTTTGTATGCAGGTAAGTGCAGGCCACGCATGGAAGCTCAGGGAGGGCGGGAAACAGGCTTACCGGAAGTTCAGGAAGGCCAGTAATGGGCCCATTTCCAGCCTCTGAAGGGCCTCCGGAGCCTGGGGAGGCTGTTTTCACCCTCCCGGAGCCTCAAGAAAAGCCTCCGGAGCCTGGGGAGGGCAAACTGAGGACCCAGTTTGTGGGGGCAATAAGCTGACTTTGTATAAATATACAAAAGTATGAAGGCTAGTGCTTAGCGCATTGTAAGCCGCCCTGAGTCTCCGGAGAAGGGCGGCATATAAATCAAATTTAAAAAAAAAGACACCCTCCCCCCATGGTGCAGGAGACCGACTAGGCCACACCCATGCCCACCCAGCAACAGGGCAGGGAACCCCTTGCTAAAATTTTTGAAGCCCACCCCTGGAAGGCAGACGCACATTTTTCAAACGTTTCTCTATTAAACATTTCTCAAATGCAACAGAAAATTACTGTTACCAAGAAATGATATCTGAACACAGATTTCTCCCATCTGATCTTATACTTACAGGGATTATATTTTGTTATTTTTTTTAAATGTCAGCCTTGAAAAGTTAGATTATTCTGGGGAGTTGCTCAATTACTTTCCCCCTCTGAAAATAACATTTCATTTCCACCTTTGCTGCTCCAATGAAGCTGGTGATTAATTATTGAAAGAAACTGATATATTTTGGTAAAAACACAGCTAACTGGATTAGATTTCCTGGGAAGTTAAGGCTTTGGCTTATGGTATACTCTCGTATTCCCAGCGGTACGAATGTAGTAAGTTAAATAAATCAGTAAAAGCCTGTTATTATCATCCAGTGGAATTGCAATTCAAACAAATGGAAGCAATTGGATGGAGTTATTCTTAAGGAATCATGATAAGATACTTTTCTTTCTAGAGAGCACTGCATTCTTAAGCGATGGAGTGTGGAGCTTCAGATGCTAAAGATGGCCCACCTCATTTTGCAAAAAGGTTATATACCTGGCCAATGTTCTTTCCCATCTCTAAGTCTATGACCATAAACCATCGAGAGCCAGTTGACATAACTATTGTTATCAATCATTAATTTGATTAAACACAGAAGAGTAACATGCTTTAAGAAAGTGTAAAGGGAGATGATGAAAAATATTTGCCTGCGCAAATAAAGGATGGTGAGGTTTAATTTAGGAATGAGCACAAAAAGAAGGGTAAATCTTCAACTTCTTTGCCAATTGGCTTGGCATTAGGTGCTCATTCACTGCATGCACACACACTGATGAGGGAATTTATGCAAAAGGTTTTAAAGTCTCACTAGAGATTAATGCCACGTGAGTTGCTAAAAACTGTATGGCATGATGAAAACCGTTAATAAAATTATCTTTTTCTACAATATCAGATTTTCGACTTGCAGAGATATCAAAAGGCTGAGAGATTTTTTTCCCCCCGTGAAGAAAGTTATTTCAGAGCGTATGGAAACTATAGGAATCACAATTAAAAAAAAATAAAAAAAATAAATAGTAAAGGCTGCCAATTAGGATGACTTTTGATAGAGATCAGGCAAAATTCTCAGGATAAAATTATTAATTAAAGGATAAAAGTATTAACCTACTCCTGGGGTGTTAATCAGGATTCTGATAATTGGTCTGATAATTTAGATTCTTAGGTTGAAATGACAGAAATAAAATAATTAAGGCCTCCAGACTCGTGAAGACCTCGTTAAAGGAACCATAACGCTTGCAACCCAGCAAGCTCATTACCACAGGGTGTGTGTAATTTCTATACTTTATCTACTATCAGCTGTGTCTCCTGTTAGGTAACCAAGTGAAATTAAGAAACCTATTTATGCTTGCTCTAAAATGCATTCAGGATTCTTCCAGCCTTATAAGGAGAACCCATAGCTTTGTCCAGCCTGACTAAACATTTGACCAAGAGAGAATTTGGACTCTGCCTCTTTGTTTGTGCCAAGCTGATTTTCCTGATTTTCCCTGCCTAACAGGGAAAGCCGTAATTTATTTCCACGCTTGAGGAAAAGTGTGCCTCTTTGCAACAGAAGGATGCTTTTGCGAGCTTTCCGGGATATTTACGTGAGCTGTTTGGGAACAGAAAAGCTTTCCGCTGCAATTGCAGAATCTCTAAGCATAATTTTTGAAAAATCTTTCAGTACCAGCACCTTGCCCTACCAATGGTCATCCCTATCTTCAAAAAGGGAGACCCTAGCCTAGTTGAAAATTACAGACCAATCTCTATGTTGCATCACCTGCAAAGTCATGGAATCAATCATTAACCAATCTATTACCCTCCACCTAGAGGCAAACAACCTACTTTCTATCAAACAATTTGGTTTCAGAAAAAAATTATCCTGTAATCTACAACTACTACATTGCAAAAACATATGGACTACACATCTCGATCAGGGCAAAACAATAGACGCAGTTTACATAGACTTCTGCAAAGCTTTTGATTCAGTGGTACACGACAAATTACTTCTAAAACTAAAATCCTATGGCATTTCTGGACTCCTACATAAATGGATAGCTGCCTTCCTGTCAAACAGACAACAAGTGGTCAAAATAGGAAGCGCTCTATCAAATCCTGTACATGTTAATAGTGGTGTTCCCGAAGGCAGTGTTTTAGGTCCAACACTCTTCATACTTTACATAAATGACCTTTGTGATCATATTAAAAGCAACTGTGTTCTCGTCGCTGATGATGTTAAACTATTCAACACCACCGACAATGCAACTACCCTTCAAAATGACCTTGACTATGTGTCAGATTGGTCTTAACAAGTGGCAACTTCAAATCTCAACCAACAAATGCTCTGTCTAGGACATTGGCAAAAATAATCAAAACATAAAATATAAATTAGATGGACATGACCTTGTAGATGACCCTCACTCTGTCAAGGAACTTGGAGTACTCATTTCTAAAGATCTAAGTGCCTAAGCCCACCATAACATTACCAAAAAGGCATTAAGAGTTGTTAACCTAATCTTGCATAGCTTATTCTCTAGTAATGTTGTATTACTAACTAGAGCATACAAAACATTGCTAGACCAATTCTTGAATACAGCTCATCTGTCTGGAACTCGCACTGCATATCGGACATAAATACAATTGAGAGTGTTCAGAGATATTTTACAAGAAGAGTCCTCATGCCACCAGACTCCAAATTTTGGGCTTAGACAACTTAGAACTACGCCGACTTCAGTCTGACTTACGCATAGTACATAAAATTGTCTGCCACAATGTCCTTCCTGTCAATGACTACTTCAGCTTCAACCACAATACACGAGCAAATAATAGATACAAACTCAAGGTAAACCGCTCCAAACTCGATTGCAGAAAATACGACTTCAGTAACAGGGGGGGTCAATGCCTGGAATGCACTACCTGACTCTCTAGTTTCTTCCCCATAAGTGCACCAGTGTGCCTACCGTCCCTGTCCTAACATTCCTTTTTACTTACTGTTTTCATGTATTCAAATTATGTTTATACTTTTACCTGTTATCTTATATATGCTTGACAAATAAATTAAAAAAATAAAATAAAAAAGAAGCCTGGATAAGCTGGGCCTTTGTTCCGATCCAACGGGCCTCGTATATCCTTCCATTACATTTCATCCAAGGTCTCACCTGACTTGTGCAGACTGATGGATCGCAAGTTCGGGAATAGCCTTGCCAGGGAATCATCGGAGTCTTCAATGGCTGACAGACTGTTATTGGCCAGAACCAAAGTATCTAGTGATGGAAACATGATCCCCAGCTTCCGGATCTCAGTCCAGTCTTTGAGATTATTGTCAGTTATGTGGAGCAATTTGAGGGAATTACAACAAGCTGGAGAACAAGACACTGTATTATAGTCGTTAAGGCACAGGAAAAGTTCCTCCAAGCTGCAGGGAGAAAATTCCAATTAAAATATGCAGCAACATCTCTATGCAATCCAGTTAATGTTGGTTTTAAGGAAAAGACACATTGATGAGCTTTAAAAGATGGGTTTATATCACTATTACTTGCAGCAGCAGAAAAAGCATTCCCAGATATTTCCTCCTAGGGGAAAACTGCTGGGGAAAAAAATCTGTTGCCCTTGTAATCCCATCTCTGGATTTCTGAAGGAATCTGCATTTGGTTAGTTAGCGTGAGAGCAGAAGGTTGGATTCAGTAAGCTTTGGTCTCACATGAAGGAAAACAGAGTTGCCAAGCTGAAGGGAGCCTCTGCCAGGCCTCATAAAATATGTAAGGGAACGTTTAACTGGAAGTTGTCCTGCACTCTCTCTACACCCCCATTTAATCTCAATCAAAAGCCAGCATGTCCATTAGAGGAGCTATTTGATCTGATAACCGAAAAGCAGAAAGGCAGAACGTGGACTGCCCTACTGGCGGTATATCTGTTAATTTGATAAATTTGCCAATAAATGCCCCAAGCAGCTTAGTAGTAGTTCGGAAACGTTGTCCAAATGTGGTCTAAAAACTTTGGAAGTAGATAGATCTGCACACACCACAAGTGGCTTTGTGATGCACTCTGCCTATGGATATGCTATTGAATGCTTCTCGATGGGAAAAAAGAGCTATGCAAATAGAAAAGGGGTATATTTCAGAACTCAGGGTTTTTTTTTGCCTCATCTGCTGCACTGCCAGGCGTTTAAGATATACCAAAGCTTTCAGTTTACATACATAAACACACACACACACTGAAGCTATAATCTTAAATCAGCATTTCATACTATAAGGGAGTACAGCTAAATAAGGGAGACTGAACCGCTTGGAACACCATTTAGTAACATGTAAATACAATTACAATATGACAAAAAGCTGCCATAATAATTGTCTAAAAGATTTGAAAATCCCGGCTTTTTGTTAAAATCATGTTCAGGCAATCAGGCAGGAAAGCTCCTTCGCCTTCCTTCCTTTAGGCTAAAGTAACAATTTGTGGGAGCCAAATGGACTAGTAAAACTTTTCCACTACCTTTTGTGGAGTGCCTTAAACTCCTCCATTAATTCGTAGGGTAACAAATTGACGGGAATATAGCCACTAGTATAAAATTAAAAATAGCAACACTGACATGCGTGGAAACCAAACAAGACAGGAGACCAAATCGGGTCAACCAGAATACAGACAGGGAAATCTAAACTACAGATTTTGTAATGAACTCTAGGTTCAGTTCTGAAATCTACAGTTCTTGGTTGGATTTCCTTTGGAGAGAATTTGAATCTGTCAGCTGGTGCAAAAGGTAGCCATTTGATAAGATTCAAAAAGTCAAACAGATTAACGTGTCTTTGAAGGCCCTGTCCACTACTAGTAAAAAATAAATTCTAGTTTATTTTTTAGAATTTGTGTTTTGAGTTTAACTGTTGTAGTCCTTCTCCATCCTTAATAGATCTTGTCAGTTAACTAACCCTCAAAACCCTACTTCCTTTAGGCTTACTCTGGCAATTCTTGCAGTATAGTGTGGACTGTTTCCCAGGAAGCTTTGCTGTTGTTGAGCACAAGTTTGCGAACACCAGAGAAAGATCCAGCACATTTCCTTTCTAAAACTGACAAATTCAGAGGATTGGAACTCAGGTTCAGAAACGCCAAGTGAGGGACATTGGACACAATTTTACTGACCTGGGAGAGAAGGGAAGAAGGAAAAAAAAAAAACAAACCTGTAATCAGATCTCAATTAATATTAAAACCTCCCAGCAACCTTTCTAGTCCACTTCACTGAGTTGAAGAATGATAAGGATTCTAACAGCATTCAAGATAGTTATCTGTAACTCATACCATGGCCATTTGATGATTTCGATTGATTGGTTAATTGCTTGTTCCCCTCAATGGTTCAGTTAATTACACTCTTAGAAAGACTTGATAAGGGGAAAAAAAACAGATACCTGGCAGGCTTCTAAAGAAAAGAACAGCAACTAGGGAAAGGAAATAACTTACAAGTGCCAACATTTTTCAAAGGACTATTTTATCCAGGGCTACCCATCTTTTCTGCAGTCTTGTATGCGCCAAATACCATTTTAGTAAAGAATTTTGATTCCCGAAATTGATTAATGTTTGGTTTTCCCCCCCTCTGCAAACAACTTTCTAATTCTTTTTAACATTTGAGAATGAAAAACGGATGGCCAAAAGGCAATAAAACCACCTTTCCTGTTTTGGCTTATTATATCCAAAGCTTTGCCGCAAGGAAACATGGAGGAAAACACATATACAAACTGCTGGAGAACATTTAGAACAATTATTGCAACATTTCGGCCAAACCCGAATCCCATTTATTTTGAAGACACACGGGCTAAAAGAGGGATAACAATAATGAGAGTCAGTGGGATCTGTTAGAATTCTTAGCTGCAAAAGCCTTACTGTACAGCTCTTCCTGATCCTATAACCCATTTTACCGCCTGCTGTAAAAATTAAGATGCCTCAAGGAGTTTCATTAACAACTAGAACTTCCCATTTTTAAAATCACATTCTGCCTTCCCTCCAATGAGTTACAGGGGGGTCTCATTTCATTTTATCCTCCCCAAGAAGGATAAGGTCGGATGGGCTGAGAGAGTAGCTAGAACTAGCCCAGGGTCATCCAGCAAGACTTTATATGCTTCAAACTGCATCTCCCCTGGCCCAGTCCAAACCTCATTGTAATGCAGGCATTAACAGGCCCCAAAGGAAGAAAAATGGCAGAGAAACAGAGAACATCTTCTTCCCTCCCACTCTTGGATGGTAGCTGAGATTATGAAACTGTAAAAGTCGTGGCTAAAGGCATCAAGCTGATGATGGGAGCTCCGAAGAGAATCTTCAGAGGAGAGATGAGCAAGAAAGAAGAGGTGGCCTTGCTTGAGAAAGCTTGAGGTAAGGGTTCCTCTTGCACATATGTGCTAGTTGTTCCTGACTCTAGGGGGCGGTGCTCATCTCTGTTTCAAAGCCGAAGAGCCAGCGCTGTCCAAAGACGTCTCCGTGGTCATGTGGCCGGCATGACTCAACGCCAAAGGCGTACGGAACGATGTTACCTTCCCACCAAAGGTGGTCCCTATTTTTCTACTTGCATTTTTTATGTGCTTTTGAACTGCTAGGTTGGCAGAAGCTGGGACAAGTAACGGAAGCTCACCCCGTTACGCGGCATTAGGGATTTGAACCGCTGAACTGCCGACCTTTCGATTGACAAGCTCAGCGTCTTTGCCGCTGCATCCCCTTGAAATGGAAAGAGAAAGTACTAAAATAATCAAGTCCTTGGATTACCCTGGGCAAGGACGTGTGCTTGAATAATTCCAGATGCACATGTGAATCCATCCGGAACAGACATCTCTACCTGCAGTCAAAGACAGCTGTTCTCGTTACTACTCAGAATGAAGTTCGCATAATGTGCTTTACCTCGTGCCAGTCTTCTAATTTGTTGTCAGAAAGATCCAGTTCAGATACGTGAGCACAGAAGGCAGCTATCTCTCTCTCATCTCCTGCACAGGTGATCCCACAGCTGTTCAACACCAGCACGCTTGGCAGGTTGAGGCGGTCTGTGAAAAAGCAGAACCGACAGGTGGCCCTTATAAGGAGTCTCTCGTTTTTGCAGAGCAATATTATCACCTGTACATCCAAGCAAACCTGATTCAGAATACTTTTTTTTTAAAAAATGCAGTATAAAAATGAGATTCCATGTCTGATGAACTGTACCTGATGTGGCTGTTTTTAAAAGATACTGTTTTATTATTATGCAATCCATGATGCTCTTTGCTGGATGAAAGTGAAAAGTGACTCTTAAACGCATGAAACTGTAAATTAAAATGTCCTAAGGGCTAATTAATGCCATTATTTGGTTTAGGACAGGGGTGTCAAACTCAAGGCCCGGGGGCCTGGATCCAATCCGTGGGGTGCTTAGATCTGGCCTGCAGGGCTGCCCTGGAAACAGCGGAGCAGCCCGCAATGCTTTTGCCAGTGAAAACGGAGCTCAGGAAGGCCGCATGCAACCCCACAAGCTCCGTTTTCGCTGGCAGAGGGTTGCCATTTACACAGGGGTTTTTTTATTGGTTTTACCACAACAACACAACACAACATACAAAACACAAACACATGATGTGTTTCTTTTTACATATCAGTTTCGTTCCTCTTACTTTCTACTATATACATTCCCAATTTTTCCCATCCTTTATTATCATTATCTTTATCGTCCCTTTATTTTTTAATTTTCTTCATTTACATTATTTTGCACATTTGTCACCTTCTTCTCTCCGTCGTTTATTCACATTTACTTTCCCTAATCTCGAGATTCACAGTTTCTTATCATCTACTCTAATAATATTTTCAATAGAAGCAGTATTGTTTCAGAAATCGGTGCAACCAAATTACTCTGGAAAAGAAATCTAACAAAATAATAGTAACTTTGGAGACGATATGAAAGATGCAAGCATCTAGAGAAATTTTCTTTCTTCATATAAAAGATGGTTTCCTGGGACAATTGCAATGATTACCGTCATAAGGGAAAACTTTAATTTTGTCTTTTTCATTAGGGAAGTTGCTAATAAAAGGGTGATGAGGGTATGGACATTGAACAAGGGAGCAGTATGCTGCGGCATACACTGTGATATTTTGCTGGATAGAAGCATTTTAATAATAAACATAACCTTGTCTCAGGGCCAAGATAGCTTTGCCATCTTTTTGAGGTACATGAATGAAGAAATCAGAAGAATAACCAGGAAAGTTTTTTTTTCTTAAGGTGTCTCTGGAAAGGTTAACTCTGAGTGACATACAATACATTTTGTCCCCGACTGACTCGACTTATTTTTGTTCTTTTCTGTCACATTCAGTTACTCTCAATTCCACCCAAATAACCTGGTTTGTATTTTCTCTTTGGGAATGTCTGTGATAGAAATCAACCTGACAGGAATTCAAAATCAGAACTCAGGGTGGGTGTCAGGGAGGAAGGAGTGAATGCACAGTCAGTGCATCCAAAAATTCTCTGCAGTCCAGAAAGAAACTCCGTTTCCCTTCCATCCCTCTCACAGAAGAGGGAGAACAAAGAGTAAACATAATAAATTTTAATCCAAGCCCTGCTCTAGGGATGTCGAAAGAAAAATGCAGCCAAAACCTGTACCTTTCATAGGTGAACCCTTAGGTGTAGCTGGGACATGCACGCCCATTCCGGGACCACGACGATAAGGGAAGTTTTCCGGGCTGTATTTTTCACAAAGAACTTGCATGAAACTTCTCCCACTGGGCTGATCCATTGTCCCTTCCAGAAATGCTATGGTTCAAAAGATAGGAAATAATAATTTTATTGTCATTGCACGTGTATACAAAGTGTACCCATACAACGAAATTCACTTAACACCCAAAGACCAGGTCCAACACACATAACAATCCCCAAACACACCCCTACCCACCACAAATTCTCCACCCCTAAACCGCCCAAACATCCACACAACAGACCAAGTAATGCTGTCCAACAGCTCACTGATGGTGGCCCTTTAGTTCATTGTTGAGTGCAATTATAGCTCTGGGATAAAAACTGTTCAGAAAATGTGTGGTCCAAGTTTTAATTGTTCTGCCAGAAGGCAAGAGTCCAAAAAGATTGTAATCAGGATGGGAAGAGTCTCTGAGAATGTTATGCCTTCCTTCCAACTGGCAAACTTAAAATACATTGTTAGACAAAGCACCTTCCTTTTTAATTTGGTGAGGGAATGTGTTAAATTCACTAAATCTTTGGAAAGCCTCATACAGTAAGGATGCTATTAAAAAAGCAAGTTTACTCAAAGATCACATGTGAAGGAACTTTTTCAGAGTGATCCTTCTTGAGATGAAGGCTTAGATCATGTATGTCCAACTTTGGCAACTTTTAAGGCCTCTGGATTTCAACTCCCAGAATTCCTTAGCTAGGCATGCTGGGTAGGGAAATATGGGAGTTGAAGTTCACAAGTCTTAAAGTTGCCAAGGTTGGACACCCCTGGCCTAGATATTCAAGCTTGAAAGAAGACATGTGAGGAGTTTATATGAGGCTTTGAAGCATCCTATTGTGGTCACTCAGGAAGATCAGGAACAGGTAAGTGGGATCCTAATGGGTAAAATGAAGCATGTGCAATTTAGCTCCTTAAACCATTCAAACCGCTATCAAAATATATGCTTGTGGAAAAAAGAGGAACGGAGGGTAAAACTTTTTTGTAAATTTCTGAATTCAGTCGCAAAATCTCTGGTGTGGAACATATGCAAAACTCAATCAGCACAGAATATACTATTCTAGACCAATAAAACAACTTGACATAAAGGTAATATTTTTAGGTCTTATAAACGTATACAAACATATCACTTTCTTCATTTTTCTAGTGTGAACAGACGCTGGGCATAAAACATTAAGGTGTATCTGTGTTGTTCCAATTTGTTGCATATGTCAATATTTTGCAGATAACACACAAATTAAGATACCAAAGAATTAATCAACACCAGAGATGGACAGAAGGTAAATGTGTGAGATAAATGTGTAGATCACCCAACTGTTCAATTGTAGCAGCAACAAAATCAAGTTATTTCCCTTCATTCCTGGAATTAAAGCCGATGAAGTGATGGAAACATGAGGTAAACCCTGGACATTCACATGGAAGGGAAAAAGTGCCCAAATTCTTTAAATCTTAGGAGGGCATCTTATGTAAGACGTTCCGATTGGTGGATTGTTTTATCCCACAAAAATAAATAGTGTAGAATGTCTCAGATGTTCCCCACTTACACAAGATGGTTATTTTTTAGTTTCAGCATCAGCTCTCTCGGGAGTTACATGTATGAGTTTCTGGGAATCTTCTTAGCCCTTCATTGTATTTTTCCGGGAGGGAAAAGATCACACATTCATGTAATTCCCTGCACAGGAAAGGATAAGAAAATGGAAGAAAAGCAAGAACTTAAAACAGCATCGGTGAACTTAAGAAACAATGCTATCTAACTCGCACATTTTTTTCCAGGAATCTGACAGTACCTTTTCCGAGTAACAAATTTTATTAAAAGCCTAAGCTGCAACTCATGAAAGTTTATGCCTTTGAATAAAATCTGTGACTCGGAGCGAGTGCTGCCAGAGTTTTATAGACTAACACAGCTCTCCTCCTATAATCTCATTCTTTTGTGAACAGGAACTAGACAATTTATGCCAGGTAAGGCTGTCAACAGCTAGCAGCTTGATTCCTCCAAGCAGAATCTGCCCAGCTTACCCAGGCAACAATACACGAGCACACAATAGATACAAACTCAAGGTAAACCTTGATTGCAGAAAATACGACTTCAGCAACAGAGGGGTCAATGCCTGGAATGCTCTACCTGACTCTGTGGTTTCTTCCCCAAACCCCCAAAACTTTAACCTTAGACTGTCTACTGTTGACCTCACCCCATTCCTAAGAGGTCTGTAAGGGGTGTGCATAAGCGCACCAACGTGCCTACCTATTCATAATCATGCTTATACTTATATCTGTTATCTAATACATGCTTGACAAATAAATAAAATAAAATAAAATAAATAAAATAAAACATTTGGAGACTAAGGGTTCCTCCCTGCTTCACAGCAGAGGTATATGGACACAAGGTCATCTATCACTGCAGTGACCTCATTTTTTGGAACATTATGTCCTCCAGAGCTACATCTTCTATTCTGAGTATTTAGCAAGGCACTTGAGGCCATATTCTTTAATTGGGCATTTGGTACATAATTTGTATGGATTTTGTTGACATTATTGATGGGCTAACATTTTCTTTTTGTTTATTATTACTGCAGAGTTTGGGCTTGGAGGGATTGATTTCTGTATTTTTAATCTTTTTTTTTTATGTGTGGACTTGTCCAACTTGGTGGTGTATAAGCACTGTAAAAACAACTAAGTGGTGATGATGGATGGCTACTTTTCTGATTGAACAGGATACTGAAAATATTTGATCAAAAGAGGGGCAAAGAAGAAGGTAAAGTATGGAGAAAATTTGTTTTAAGGGATTAATCTGGCAGGAGAGGATTTGTTACAGAATTTACAGAAAGTAAGCTGTTCTAGTGATTTACGTCCTTCACAGGATACCATTATATGAATTACATCATTTAAGTGACGCCACTACACAAATTGTCCATGGAAATTGGCTCCACTGAATGAAAGGTTAGTTGTATCAAGGTTTAATGAATGAAGGTTTCACCGTACAACTGTACCATTATGCTCCCATCTAATTAGCCAACGAGAAAAAAAAGATTTCAATATTAGAACTTCTCTGGCAAATCATGCCAGTTTGCAAAATAGTAATACAACCCGCTGCCTTAAAATAAAAATCCAAAGTGCAATAAGAACATTTAAAAAAATATTAGTTGGATGGCTTGGAAAAGTCAACATATAAGAATGCAAATCCAGTTTAGGGACTTCCCTAAACTAGAATATAAACTTAAAGGGCAAATCCTTTCCCAGTTTTAAAACTGAATCCACAATTTGAATGCCCCAAGGTTGTTGAGAACCGCACACTAAGGTTTATGAAATAATTCCGTGGGATCTAAAACTTGGATTTTGGATGCCTTTCTGAAGAAAGATAAGCTGCTGGTATATATATTAAGGTGCTGGTAGTGGTTACGCTATTCCAGACCTGCACAACTCATTGAGGGGGAAAAAGCTGCATTGGTAATATCGAAAATTTTTATGTGCTGCACAGAAAAACCGATCAGCTGTTCCATGGCAATGGCAGCACTAGAGTGGGCTGCAGTGACAGCTCCAAATTTATTATAGTACTTATTTTTTAAAGGCTGCTTGGTGGGTCATATGTAGCCCCCAGGCTGTATACTATGCAGGCTTGCAATATACAAGCTTGAAACAAAACGCTTTTAAAATCAAACCTTTTCAAAAAAAGGTGGACATTTAAGGGTTTTAGTCTAACAGTTAATTTCAGTCCATTCCAAAAATAAATTTCTGAAAGGTTCACAAAGTATCACTCAACATGGAAGTATTTCATAGACTGAACTTTAACAATAGCTTCTGAGCATTGCAAAGGCTTGTTCTATCGATCACTGGATTTATCAAAATAAGCATACTTCAAAACATCAACAGAAAATAATTCTAAAATGTGGAAACAGAGTAACCTTTGTTCCTTCTGAAAAGGAGCATTTGTAACCAAAGTCAAAACCAAACTTTCCATTCTGGAAAGTGGAAGAAAAAACGAGGGAGAGTTTCGTCTTGGGGATGGGGAACAGAAATATAAACGTGAGTAGAAACATTCATTGGCTTTTCCCAAAAATCAGTATTATACCATTACCAAGGTTTTCTGAGTGTTAATAGCCCACTTTCCTTCTCTGGAAAAATCAAGCTTCAACTAAGAAAACCAAATGGTTCCCAGAATGCAACTTAAATTTTTAAAAATGTCTGTTATTAAATGCAGATGAGGCATCTGCTATCTATAAAACCAGTTAATTCTTAAATGCTTAAAATGAGATCCTTTGACAACACTTGCCACAAATATAGCAAAACAATTCTTCCATTTTTACTAAACTAAATTATTTTTGGACTTTTTTTTTAAAGTTATGCACTTTTCAAGGTAGTTAAAAGCCAGTGAAAATATTTTCAAACTTATTAGACAAGATATAGACAGTCAACAGCATTTAGAAAATACTTTGTCTCTTAACAATATTAATACTTGAAAGAGGAAAGCTGTGATGATGAGGACAGGGATCTAGTTCCATTAGCTACATATTTGCACTTCTGTAAAATAACAATCTTATAATAGAACTCCATTTACTCTCTGGTGATGTTTTATATTTCAAACTACCTTTCTTCCATTATGAAACTAAGGAAGATCTTAAAATGAGTTCGAAACTGTTTCCCTCTCAAGCCCTGACCAGAGATAAGGCTTCAGTCTCGGCGTCAATTTGTAAGCCAGAAAACAGGAAGAATGTTATTGCTATTCAATAAGATGCTACCACTTGCCTTTAGTTTGGGAATAAATACTTTTACCTAGAAACAGGTAATATAGTATCACCAGGTGCACGTATTTCCCAATAAATTAATACAACTAATCGTCAGAGGATAAGTATAACTACCCCTCTGTAAGTGTCATTTAAATCTATGTGCTACAAATGATAAAACTGCACATATAGGAAAAACTTAACAGAAAGTTCAAACCCTAACATGGTGCTACTCTGAATTGCTTGAGATTGTTTATTTCCTGAATTAACCTGCTCTATACTATGAAATAAATAAGCTCATTTTTTGGCTATGACAATCTGAGATGTAAAGGCACATTAAATATCATCATGATCCTATTTACAAGAACCTATACAGGAAATAGTACTTATTTGTCCAATTCCTGATAAAATACAAACTTTAGGGACTATTTCAAACCTTCCTTTAATCAATGGCCACTCTGAAGACTCCTATAACTTCATGAAGTACAGATGTCATTGTCTTTTACAAAATTATCTCTTAAATTTAGTCTAATCTGTATATATGGTCTTCCTGAGGATTCGGTTTTTTTCTAGATCCTTTTGGACAATCTGATCCACCAGATTGTATGAATTACCTACTCTAACTGGCAGTGGATATACCAGTTTCCACTGAAAAATTCTCCCGTCAACTCTACTTTTTTCTAAATAGAATACGGAAGGATTCAACATAAAACATTCTTCACGCAACGCAAAGAGCTGATCAATAAGCTCAGTTTTTATAAATGGCAACATGGAAAAATTATAGTTGACTCTTTTAAATGCTTAAAAGCCTGGTACCATTAAGGTACTGCCTTTCCTGAGAGCAGAGGTTGTATACTTCTGAAAGCCAGATGCGATTTTCAACACACAGAAATAGATGGACCAGATGGTCCTTGGATGAAACAACAGGACCCGTGCCCCCCCCCACACTCAGACTTCTGCAACTCCTCTCACATTGCTGAAGGCAACATACTAATAACTCACCAAATTATTCAAGTACATGCTATCATAATTATGCCCTTAATATTTATTCAAGGACATTAACCATTTGAATGGCTGGGGATGGAAAGGAAACCAGAGTCATGTGGTTCATTATTAGGAAACACAGAAGCATGTGCATTAAAGAATTAATGTCAAGGAGGGGATACTGCATGATATTTTCTATAAGCTAAATTGTGTATTATGGTGTTTTTGAAAAACCTAGACGATCTTGCTTGCTCCAAGACTGGAAGGGCCAGAGGCAACAGCCCGATCTTGCCATTGTCACCATGTAACAGTCTGTCCCCAAAGAAAATATTTTATCTGTATCAATGTTACTATTATCTGCACCAATGTATCAATGTTACTATTCTATCTGAAAGGCCTATGGAAAAGCATTCATTTACTAAGCTCCTCGATTCATAAAGGCCTTCAGAGGTTAACAAATCAAAAATGAAATTCAATGGCTGGGTACCTAAATAAAGTTATAAATCAGACTGTTGGTTTTTTAAAAATATATATATATATCTATGGGAGTTTTTTTGTTTTCCTCCAATAATCAACTATTGGAAGCTGTGGTATGTGTGGAAATGTAAATAAAAGTATATAAAGAGGCCACTGTTGTTTCTCACCTCTTTGGACCAATGATTTTTTAATGATTTTTTTCTCCCTGTTCCAGGCCTGTTTTTCCCCTACTGCTAATGATGATGATGCTGACCTTCTCTTCTCACCAGCTACCCATCAGCTGCCTCCAAGGAGACAGAAGCCTGCCTGGACTCAATTCCACCTCTTGTGCTTCGAAAGTACATCTGGGGATGGAGAGGCCGGTCTACACCTGCTGGCCAAACTCCTTTGCAGGCCTCCTGCTTCCCCCCTCAAGGATCCATTACTTTTTTCTTCTTCTTCTCCCCAGAAAGCCACCAGCATCTTTTCTCTTCCTTCCCCCCAATCTTGTCCCCAGGACTTTGGAGAAAGGCTGCCTAGCAAAGCATCTTGCACAGGAATACATAGGAGGTGGAAGGGGGGGGGCAATCTGCCCCACCTCCTCTCTGCCCACTGTTTCCAACCAGGGCCCCTTCCCCAAGAGGGGGAGGAAGAGTCCAGCCTCCCTTTCCAGGGGTTCCCCCCCACCCAGTGTTTCAGGAGCTCAAGGTAGACTGCTGCTAGACAAGGAGGCTCTAGTGGACAGCAGCCTCTCTCATCTCCCCCCCTTCAGCCCACTGTTTCCAACCAGGACCCCCTCCCCCAGGGGGGGGAGGGGGAGTCGGGCCCCCCCTTCCAGGGGTTACCCCCCCCCCCAGTGTTTTAGGAGTTCAAGATAGACTGCTGCTGGATAAGGAAGCTCCACTGGACCATAGCTTTTCTCGTCTCCCCCCCCGCATCCCCCCCAGCCCAGTTTCCAACCAAGGCCCCTTCCCCAAGAAGGAGGAGAGGTCTGGCTTCCCCTTCCTTCCAGCGCTTTAGCAGCTCAAGGTAGACTGCTGCTGGACGAGGAGGCTCCACTGAACCATAGCCTTTCTCATCTCCCCCCCCCTCAGCCCATTGTTTCCAACCAGGGCCCCTTCCCCAAGAGGGGGGGGTCAGTCCTCCCCTTCCTCCAGGGATCGCCCCCCACAGTGCTTTAGGAGTCCATGTTTGACTGCTGCTGGACAAGGAGGCTCCACTGGACCGCAGCCTCTCTCATCTTCCCCCCACCCCAGCCCACTATTTCCAACTAGAGTCCCTTCCCCAAGAGGGGGAGGGGGGGTCCGGTCTCCCCTTCCAGGGGTCACCCTCCCCCCAGTGATTTAGGAGCTCAAGGTAGACTGCTGCTGGTCAAGGAGGCTCCAGTGGACAGCACCCTCTCTCATCTACCCCCCCCTCTCAGCCCACTGTTTCCAACCAGGGCCCCTTCCCCAATTAAGGAGGGGGGGTCGGGCCTCCCCTTCCTCCAGCGCTTTAGGAGCTCAAGGTAGACTGCTGCTGGACGAGGAGGCTCCACTGGAGCGTAGTGTCTCTCTCTCTCTCCCCCTTCCCTTCCCCTCCAGGCCGGGCGGCGGGTGATGGCGGCGGGCCTTTTTCCTTTCTCGCCTTCCCGACCTCCAGCCCCGTCACCCTCCTCCTCCTCCTCCTCCTCTCCTCACCGGGCCCCACCGCTTTTTACGCTCCCCGTCCGGCGGCCGCGTCCTGCATTGACCCGGAAACAGCTCGCTCGCTCGGCCGGGATGGGAAGGAAGGAGCGCGACCGGAGGGGAGGAGGGAGCCGGAGAAATAAAAACCAAACATCACGTGACTTCCCTCACGTGAGAGGCGGGAGCCACGCGCCGTTGCCCGGGAGACGCGGCGGCGCCGGGAAGGGACGCGGGAGACGCGCATGCGCCCCGCGGGGGTCTCTTTCTCTCCCTCCGTTCGTAACGGCCGCCGCGAGGCCCAACGGTTTTTCCCGCCTCTTTCCTTTTGAAAGTCTCCCCCCTTCCGCGCGACGCCTTTAAGGGAGGGGAATAACGGTCGTTTCCATTGCGCTTTCTGAGGCGTTTCTCAGTCATGTAAAGGGGGAAAGCTCTATTGTGGAAGGACATATTTTATTTCACATAATTAAAAAAACAAAACAAAAACCCAATAATCACGGGCAGGATAACCTTTGATTTCAAATTGTTCATGGTCACCTTGATTTTTCCCCCCCCTTCTATAATTTTTGAACAGTTAAGAATTCGCATAGAATTGCCATGTGGAAAATAGAAAGTCATGTATGAAAAACCCACATCAACCAAAGGATTTCCTGTTTGCTGGCCAATGATCCTCATTTAACCTTCGTGGTTGTCCCAAAGGTGCTTTTTTCTCCCCCCCCCCCCTCCAGACTTTCTGGTTTTTCTTTTGAAGACGTTTCGCTTCTCATACGAGAAGCTTCCTCACTTCTGACTGAATGGTGGGGAATGGCTCAGTCAGCCAAGCACTTCAAGTCAGAACGGAAGAAGCTTCTTGGATGAGAAGCGAAACGTCTTCAAAAGAAAAAACCCCCCAGAAAGTCCAAGTTGCCTCTTGAAAAAGAAAAAAACAAAAAGCACCTTTGGGAGCCTCCTGGCTTGTTTAAACCCCCATTTGTTGGCAAAGACATGGTGGCTCCGTGGCTAAGACACCGAGCTTGTCGATCAGAAAGGTCGGCGGTTCGAATCCCTAGCACAGGTCTCCTGCGTGAGCGGGGGGTTGGACTAGATGACCTCCCAGGTCCCTTTCCAACTCTTGTTACTGTTAACTTGTTACCCTTGGTAAGCCACAAAACCTTAAACTAGGTTTAACCTTAAACCTAGTTTAAGGTTAAAAAAAAGCATCTGCCGTAGCTGTCCCCACACCAGGTGCTGAAGCTGGTTTAGTTTCTGAATGAAATGGGTGCTAAATGGGGGGGTTACACAAGGTTGAAAAGTAAATTAATCCAAGAGTGTCCCTGAGAAGTGCCACAATAATTGTTTTTCTGCTGAGACAGGCGGGTCGAGAGTTTTAAATACAACCCTGAATGTTGGCCGGACTCTTTTTCAACTCTTAAAATTCTTTCTTAGGAGTGGTAGGACTCCTGTTTGAGATGGCCAGCTGCCCAGAAAACTGGGGTGCCCCAGAGCCCAGGAATATGGCGATGGGACTTTCATGAGTCCCCCTTCTTCAATTGTTCGGGGAGTGCCTATTTTCACCCCAAAATTGCCACCATCACCACTGCTGCTATTGTCAAGGCTTTATTGATGCTCCTTAAATATTTTGCAATGTGACCCTGATCCATGGCTTTTGTATAACTAACCCTGGAGAGAGGTGAATTAACTGCAGCTTTCACTACATCTGAAGGGTCTTAAACCTCTGTTTCTCAATATTGGAAACATTAAATTGGGTGGACTTCAACTCACAGAATTCTCCACCCAGTACCTACCTACCTACCTTCCATTTTCTTTTCCTCCTCCCTCCCTCCCTCCCTCCCTCCCTCCCAATCTTTCCTCCCTCCCAATTTTTCCTTCCTTCCTTCCTTCCTCCCTCCCTCCCTTCTTTCCTCCCTTCCTCC
>WNWU01000071.1:249376-268339 GCA_012654045.1 Ptyas mucosa
CAATCTTTCCTTCCTTCCCACCCAATTTTTCCTCCCTCCCTCCCTCCCTCCCTATCCTTCCTCCCAATCTTTCCTTCCTCCCAATCTTTCTTTCCTTCCTTCCTTCCTTCCTTCCTTCCTTCCTTCCTTCCTTCCTCTCTCTCTCCCTCCCTCCCTCCCTCCCGGAGGGAGCAAAGGACTGTGTGAATGGCCAATGTTGAGAGGGACTGGACCTTTTCTCCACTGACTTTCTCCTTGTAAGCATCCCACAAGCAAAGACTTTGTTAAGGGGAAGGTGGGAAAGGAGCATAGGAGCGTTGACAAATCATTTCCTCCTGGATTCCCCCTTGATTTGTGGGAAACTGTCAGGGAACATTGAAAACGAGGCTTATGCAACAACACAGCACTGGCACTGAACATGGTAGCGCTCAGGCAGCAAAACAATCCCCAAGTTTCATTCTCTTGGGTCCCAGCATTCTATAAGTTAGCACATTTGAAGTAACTTCGTTGAAAAGAGTTTTGCCCCACGTTGCAGCATTTCACCCAATACCAAACAGACATGAGGATTTTATTCATACATAGGTGAAGCTCTGCTAATTTCAAAGTTAAGAATATCTTAAGATATTCAGTATATATTCAAACACACCAAGGTCCTCAAATTATGTCTAACAACTGGTCTTGGACCCAGATTTATAAATGATGGGATCAAAAGAGGAACAAGCCAAAATTCCTTCCTAGTTTTTCAATTTTTAAAAGGCATAGGAATAGAGGCCCACTTCCATTTTTTCTTTGGAAGGTGTAAATATTGACTAAGCAACCCAGGAAAGATTTGGGTCTCTTCGACCTTTTCCTGCAACCGAAAGTACATCGATCCTATTTATAATGAGTAGTGGATGGTTTTGATTTTTGAATGCTAAACCAAATTATCTGTTGCAGCAGAGAATAAAATAATGGGGGGGAAATTTAAAATATCACATGAGAGGTATGTGAGGATGACGGTAGTTGGTGAGCAAACAATGTTACTAATATTTCTGGGTGCCCGTTGTATGAGATTGTTGATGGGTCTGAATCCTAGTCAGTGTTTAATGAGTTTTTTAAAACTACCGAAGGCTATCAGTTTCAAATACTAGAGTTTACATTACGAGGCCTTACTGGTTCAGACAGCTTAAAAATTAAACCTGTCAGAGCAAATAAACAGGCAAGGGTATCCAGTTGAAGGTTTTGCAAAAAGTGTTAGTATCCCAGTTTATTCCTGCAAATGAGAACAGGAATTTTCTTTTTAAGGTCACTCATAAATGCAGTATGGGTATAGAATCTGGAACAACTTATGTTTTTTTGATCAAACAAATCAGTCATTGTAGCTTTCCACTGCAAATCGCAGAGGTCTTTCTGCACTCATTTGCATTCCCATTTGGCTGTAGAATAAATTACCTTCAACCTTAGTTCATTCAGAGCCAAGCTTAGAAAAGCTGAAGTGCAAAACTCGTCAATGTTACCTGAGATCACAGACAAAATTCTGACAGGTTTTCTCTTTCAGAAGTAAAGCAGCCTCAATTTGAAGAAACCAATTACATATTTGCGAATCTTTTTTAAAAAAATAATAATTTAGGCATGTTAATTAAAAAACTGTACTAACTTTAATACAGTACTTAGATCAGCTTGATTTGCTGTCATGCATCATGGTACTTTGAAGATTGAATTATATTTTGCAATATAAAAAGAGAATTAGAACCCTTCTGGAGAACTGGCGGCTACCAGAAAGATTAGCAGATTGTTAAAATAAATTAAGCGTATTTTAATAATTCCTCTGTCGTTATTTTTAGGTTCAAACGTGCATCATATACATTAACTGGCATTACTTAAAACCATCCTGAAATATGTATTATTATCCCTGTGCTGAAAATGAGATGCCAAACCGGCATAGCTTTTCTAATGCAATTGTGAAAAAATTTTACCAGCCACCTTTCTCTCTTCTGTATTATAGCTAGAAACTATTCAGTGTTTTATATTAAGTGAAGCTAATGCTCATTTTTCCTATCCCTATGCCCACGCCTATCTTCACTTTTCAGACCATTTATGATTAGCCTGTACATAAATATTTGGTCCATTACTTTGGTCAGGGACTGAGTTAGTATCTTATAGCGTTCATGTATCAAAGTAAATTCTGTTATCCACTTGTATTTATTATATTCTAACAGGAATTGCGGCCTTTCCTCCATTTTTAAAATATATCGTTTTCCAAGGCTGATGTATATTTTAAATATGAACCGTTTAATATGCAGGGTGCTTCCTAATCTTAATTTGTCATCTTAATAGTTCTACGAAACTCACCATTGTCATTTTACCAAGGAATGAAAATGGCCTTATAGATTAATGTGCTTAAATCCTAGGACCCAGTATTCTATTGCAGACTTAGATTGACTAGGATCTAATCCAGGGGTGTCAAACTGGCGGCCTGCGGGCCGGTTGTGTCACGCGCAAGCCACGCCCACCCCAGCTCCACGAAGGGAAAAACCGTCACGTGATGGCAAAGTGACACCGCAAGTTTGACACCCGTGATCTAGTCAAAGAGCCATAGTGGTGCAGTGGTTAGAATGCAGTACTGCAGGCTAACTCACTGCTCAGTCCAGGAGTTCGATTCTGAGCAGCTCAAGGTTGACTCAGCCTTCCATCCTTTTGAGGTGGGTAAAATGAGGACCCAGATTGTTGGGGGCAAGAGGCTGACTCTGTAAACTGCTTAGAGAGAGCTGTAAAACACTGTGAAGCAGTGTATAAATCTAAGTGCTATTGCTATCTTACAAAGCTACTTCAAAAACTACAATTGCACCTTATGCATAGGGTGGAAAGTAGAGTGTATATTGTTTGAGTAAAGTGTCGAAGCAAAGGAGGCTGATTCAGAAGATATGATGGATTTCAGAACTGAAGAAAGATTCCTTCAACGTAATAAAATTTGAATCTGAAGCCTACAACATTTTGCTAGCAGTTTAAGATACAAATAGCGCACATGAATAAGAACCTGAATTGGAACAATAAAGATCAATTCAATAAAATAGCTATTTATCTGCAAAGTTTGCTCTCAATGCTCTAGAAAAGAATTGGTATAAAAAGCAAATAAACGTTCTTGTCGAAGATAATCAGGTAAAGTAGAAAAATGAAAAGACTCCCTCTGTTCTTTCACAGCGTGAAAAGGCCATTGTGTTTTTCTTTCTAAGAAACCAGCGAAGATAAAAGTTGTCACTCCTCGTAGACACAGTGACCTAAATAAAAAAGATCGGTCCCACCTCCCTTGTTATCAATGCAAACGTTATCTCTTCACATGGGCTGGGACCTGCAAAAGCGTTCTGTTTTGATTTAACGGAACTTGAAATCTCAGTAATTGCATCCACCGAGATCAGAGATAACCCATCATTCTCATCAATATATTAATGCATCCAGAAGTCAAATCTCCAACTGGACTCCCAGGGAAAAAAATAAATCCCTTTAAGGTTGAATGTAAATCAACTTGTCTGGAAATCAAAACTCATCCAACATTCATTACAGAAAGAGCTCCTAGTATTTTACTTATCGTAGGGGAGTTTCATATAACCTGTGTTAAGAGCCGGACTTGGCAAAAGCCCAAGGTGGCCATTTTAACATGGAACAGAGGAAGACTAAGTCTGCAACCCTCACTTACCTGCCTCTTGGGGCTATGAACCTGAAGGACCCTAATGGGTGGCAGGTACAGGAAAACAATTAAAAAAGGATAATAAAGGCATTCTATTTGAATTGATCTAATCTTCTCTTCCCACTGGGATCCAAAGAGAGATCTTTCTAGAATTACCACATTTTATCAATGGACCGGGAAAATTAACAAAAGCCTGAATTTCATTTACATGTGAGTAGGAAGAAGAAAGGTCAGTTGAAAACTGCTTTTACTTTGCGCTCAAGAGTGCCCAAGAGCAGAATAAAACAGCTCTCTGTGTCTTACCTGTCTTGCAGCACCGAAAAAGTTACCCCCTCAGCTAGAAGACACTTTATTCATCCGTCTACTAATTTCTCGGAAATTTCAGACTCAAAACTCTGGCTCGTGATTCACGGATACAAAAAGTGAGATACAGACACAAAGCATTAGATGCAAATTGTGTACATGTAAAGGAAATTCAATGACATATTCAGAAACATAGGTCCAGATTGTGAAGAGTTGAGCCACCTTTGCGTATTGTTTATAGTGTAAAACAGTGTTTACTGGTGCCTCCATTGAAATAATTCAGTTCCTCAATAGAAATGTAAAGACTGTATATATATATATATATATATATATATATATATATATATATATATATAGGTTAATTTACATGGAAACATTGCTGCCAGCTGTTTCCTAGCTGTGATCCTGTGTCTAACCATTCTCTGATGGAGAGCTTTATATAGTATTTTTCAATCGAAGCACCTGGTCTATCCCAATATGGGAGGGAGCATCCTGCTTCCCTTTCGCCTTTCAGCTCCAATCCAGGAGCCCTCAAGCAGTCGCATTCATGACAAACCATTTTATATTATTTAACAGCAACTATAAAAGAAGCAGACATCCTGCGAGCTCCGGAACATAAAATTTTAAAATTTTAAAATAATTAAAATTTTATTTTACTAAGCTTTCGTCAGCCATCTGCTGACATCGTCAGAATATTAAACTACCATTACAGAGATCTCTGCCTTTATATGCCATTAATCAATTTGACCCTTGTGCGTGTAATAGGCCCTTCCAGACGTCTCCCACTTGTAATCAGCTGTGTTGTTTTTGCTGCCCTCATGCTGGATGATGGAGGCTTAATTCCTACTGTTTCCACCCTCCTAGCTTGCTTATCAGTGGGGGATGATGTTAGCCTGTCAACCATTGCAATTTGCTGCCTTGTCCGTGACCTAGTGGTCGGCCAGGTTCGTTTCTCATTAATCTTATCTGTTACAGTTTGAGACAGCGCTGCCAGGTTGCTCTGTGTTTGGTCAGGACTAACTATGCCTTCACAGGCTGAGTCTGCATGCTCAGAGGTGGGGGGGGTGGGTACCTTTGGTCTGAGTTCCTTCATATGCCTCCAGATCTGGGAGCGCTCTTCCTTGCGTCGGACAGCCAGTTCGTGTTCCTGTATAATTTATATTTGCTGATAAAGAAATAAAGGGAAGATGAAAAGGAAGCAGTATCCTCCTTCCCATATTGGGGTAGACCAGGTGCTTCAATAGAAAAACACTTATATTATACACACACTTATTTATAACACTTATATATCTTTGTGCATCAGATTGCTGCGGAAGTATTTTTGAACTGAAGTGAGGGTTCGGAGTGAGAGAGCGAGAAAAGAGCAGGGGCAGCGACTGAGTTCTGCAAGTGTTGCAGTACTGCATATTTAGAAGCATTGTGGAATTGGAAGGCTTTGTAAATTTACAAAGATAAATATCTAAATAAAATCCCGAGCCTGCTTCAGAGCTATAAGCTGTGCATTCACAAACCAAAGTCTACGGATAGCTTATCCTCAAACCTGCTCGTATTACCGAAATAATAGCTTGCACCGAGCCTAAATCTACATTTTGATGACGGGATTAGCGCTTATTATCTCGGTTCTACCCCGTACTTCCTTGCAAAATGGGACGGCTAACATTTTAAGCCTCAAGAGCATCAAACGGGAATAGAAGAAGAAGAACAGCAGTCACAGCGAAGTTGTCAATAAAATCTACGTATAATAAAGTTACTATATTTAGAAGAAGAAGGAAAAAAAAAACCTTAGGATGTGCAAAATCCACGGCCGGTGACGCAGTTTAAACAGGCATGTCCCATGGTGGCCACATATATAATCATTCTCGGAATGTGTAAGTGCTTTGGAGCTTGGGAAAAAAAAATATGCAGTGGCTTTCACTTTGTTCAACGCTTTAAAAGGAAGCTGGGATTCAATTATTCATGAGATTCTTTCTCCTCCCTTTGGGAAATCTGTAAATAAACGTTAAAAGACCCGGTCTCGTTTGATGACTATTCCCTTCTGTCTGTGCAAGCATGTTGGTCTGTCAGGGAAGTGGATATGACAGCAGCCTCTGTTTGTAGAATCGAAGAGGGAGTGTTGCTGGTACTCGAAAAACTTCTGAGAGGGAATTTTTGGTTTAGTGTCCATATGTCATTCCTCCCCGCCTTGTTACCCAAATACGCCTGCTTGCTTTCATTGCCTGCCCCAAATGTCTAATGTGAGCTGATTCGTAAGGTATAGTCAAGAATTGACAATGGCCACAAAGATAGAGAAATGAATTTAAATAGTAGCTCTAACCAGCATGGCTTGTAGGTAATTAAGGGTGGACTTGTAGGTAATTAAGATGCGGTGGCTCAGTGGCTAAGACGCTGACCTTGTCGATCGAAAGGTCGGCAGCTCAGCGGTTTGAATCCCTAGTGCCGCGTAATGGGGTGAGCTCCCATTACTTGTCTCAATTTCTGCCAACCTAGCAGTTCGAAAGCACATAAAAAAACACAAGTAGAAAAATAGGGACCACCTTTGGTGGGAAGGTAACAGCGTTCCATGGGTCTTTGGCATTGAGTCATGCCGGCCACATGACCACAGAGACGTCTTCGGACAGCGCTGGCTCTTCGGCTTTGAAATGGAGATGAGCACTGCCCCCTAGAATCGGGAATGACTAGCACATATGTGCGAAGGGACCCTTTACCTTTACTTTTAAGGGTGGAAGTTGTAGCCCCAAAGCATTGTCTTGGACTAGAACAACTGATGGGATTTGTGTGGGGAATAACAATGATACAAGTCTGTAGCTTTCATTTTTTTTCTGCGTATGAACTTCTTATAGCTACTTATTGGGTATTATGCAAAGCAGGACCCTGGATGAGGTAGATATTAGATCTAATCCAACAGTGCTTTTCTTATTCAAAAAAATATTAGCTCACCTCATATTTGGGAAAAGCCATTTAAGATTCTATCCACATTTGCACCAACCATGTAGTGACTATAGCAAATGTTTCTAACATAGTTATATAAGCATGCTTAGCAAATTAATACTAAAATGGCAATTATTGGATAAATACTAGGGTCAAAATATGGCTATGGAGCTCACTAGTATATTTTCTTTCTCCACTAGCTACTTTAGTGGAGTTATCATGATGACATAGATAAAGGAAAAAGGAAAAGTAGTTAATTATTTCGAGTTCCTTAGTTGAAAGGTGGGATATAAATGTAATACATTCATATTTATACCAAGAATAACTAAAATCCACATATTAAACTAATCAAGATCTCTTACTTTCATTATGATTTTGCTGCTTACTCTGGGTTAAAACAGAATTTTCCCTCTGTGTATACTGTAAATCACAAAAATCCCTCTCTATTCTCATCCTAAAAGTTTCTCACTATTCATTCTCACACTAGTCACCAGTGTGTCAAGGGTTTGATATTTCCCTTATTAAAATACAAGAACAGAAGGCACAATTTTCTGTATTTCACACTTATATGCCAGAAGAAATTATTTCAACATTTGCTATAATTCTTGGTCTCCTATTTCTAGAGTTGAAAATTGATCCTATCTATTGAAGTTAGATATATTATAAATTATTTAGAACTTAGCTGATTCTTTTCTTCCTCACTTCTCAGGGGAAATCATTAATAATGTACATATAAGCAGTATCGTAGCACAATCGGGGCACAGTTTTAACACAGATCTCGATTAATTTCAGTTTCCTGAACTCCGTGAGTGAAGACTGGATGGAGTTAAGATTGGGACCAAGGACAATATAATGTTAGCTTAATTGGCTGGCAGACAAATGACTGAGATATCAATAGCAAGAATGCCACAAATTACTCCAGCTATAGGCAGCTAAATGACCTTGTGTATTCAAATCTCTGCTCTTCTGAACAGCAGTGATATAAAGGGGAAAGCTCTATCATGGAAGGACATATTTTATTTCACACAATTAAAAAAAAACCCAACAATCACAGGCAGGATAATCTTTGATTTCAAATTGTTCATTGTCACCTTGATTCCCCCCCCATCTATAATTTTTGAACAGTTAAGAATTTGCATAGAATTGCCATTTAAAAAATAGAAAGTCATGTATGAAAAACCCACATCGGCCAAGGGATTTCCTGATTGCTGACCAATTATCCTCATTTAACTTTCCACGGAGGTAAATTCCTTTTGATCTTCACTCCAACCCAGTTTGTGACATTGAAGTCTGAGATCTGAGTTATTCTGTAGGTGTAAAATTATTATACAAAAGGTTTGGGGTTTGTTTTTTTCCAGGCAGTCTCAATACTGTTTGTAAAATAATTTGCGGAGATGCGTCTTTTAATAAAAGACTTTCAGAAATTCACAGTCTGGCATGGTTATCCTATCACTCTACTGGGGAGAAAGGACAAAAATCCCCTTTCCTTACCTCTGTTTAACCCTTTGCTGTACTGCCTTGCTTTCTTAAAAAGCAAAGCTTTTAAGAAAGAAGCAAGAAAGAAAAAGTCATCGTAAAAGTCTCTTGAGTTTAGTTTGTTGGATGCTTTTTCCTAGTTGTAATTCTTTGACTAGGCCTCCTTTTCATGAACTCGTAGCAAAGACACCTGTTTTCCCTCTTTTTCCATTCTCCTCCTTTTCTTACTTACCTGCTGCAAAGCTAGGATTTCTCACCTCAGACAGGTTGATACAATCTCGATGCACCAAAACTAAAGTGGATTATTCTCCCTTTCTAAAAGTAAGTACTGTGTTTCCCCAAAAATAAGCCCTGCTCTTATATTTTTTTGAACCCCGAAATAAGCACTTGGCCTTATTTTCAAGGAGATCTTATTATTTTGGGGCACATGAAGCAAGATGGGGCTCCTCTTGCCGTCTTACCTGATTTCCAGCTCTGTCTCCCTAACCCAACCAGAGGAAATGGCGGGGACCGGCAGCGCATGCAGTTAAATATTTTCAGGGAGGTCTTATTTTCGGGGGAAACACGGTAGCTCTTTCATCAATTTAACAACGTCCATAGGGTGGTATAATTTTTTTCAACCTGGCGTAATACGTGTGAGTTTAATTACCTTCTTTCGGTAACGTTTTGCCTTTTTTTTTTCCCACATCCCATACCTCAAATTCCATAGAAGCAATATTCTGAGGAAGCGTTTTTTCCCCCAATTTAGCCGGGGGGGCTTTTACCCCAGTACACGTAGAATGTTAGAAACGACAAGTAACAAGGCTGCCATTGGGCTCGCTCCCAGCCTAAAGCTTTGATACGCTCTCGAGAAGCCGGGATGCCACTTTATTAATTTAAAAATAGTTCAACACTGTGTACAAGTCTCATGTTCTGTAAAATGGAACATTAGCTTCTGTTTCTGGCCATCTCCTCCTGCTTTATTCAGGCTCGCTGCTGTTCGTCACCTTCTCCCATTCCAAACTCTCGTCGCTTTGCACGAGGGAATCCGGTCCTGGCCGGACACGAAGACCTTGAAATCTCCGGCATTCGGGGCACACCCGGATGTGAGTGCAACCCCGAGCGACCAGGGCAGCTTCTTGTGCGAGTCTCTGTGCCAGCTGGTCAGGGTCCCCCCCACCACAAAGTTTGCCGTTACTGAGGGTGGGAGTGGTCACCGTACGGGCTCTTCGGTCTTCTTGTATAACGGGGCGAGTCCGGAGAATAGCCCCTCGCCTTTGACGGGGGTGAAAACTGTCCCTGCAGAGAATGATGCTACGCAATTCGGACGCCATCTCCTGGCAGGCTGATATCTAAGATGGGGTAAAAAATAATAATATTAGAATACTAGTGTTTTGTTTTTTTAAAATATTTCAATGTCAGTGGGAAACCACTTAAGAATTGCAGTGTCTTTTTGGGTTAGATTAGGAACTCCTAAAACAACAACTCCAATAAGCCAGCGGTAGATCCGGGGCGAACCGGTAGCAGCGGCAGCGGGAGGCTCCGCCTACTTGACATGTGCATGCGAACGCTCGTATGCCCACAAGAGAACCGGTAGTGATGGGTTTTGAAGCCCGCCCCTGCAATAAGATATGACCATAACGCTACCAGAAAATTGTACGGATGCAGTGACTTGTAGTTAAGCCTGACTCACTCGAGAGCATTTTTACCTAATGATGCAATAGGAAAAAATAGGCTAAGCCGTTGGAGAAGAGTTTAATAAATTATAACTAAAATTGTTATAGTTATACTTTAACATATAGTATATTGTTTTATACTTAGAGTGTGAAAAACCATAAATTCCTTTGGGCATAAATACTCCATTTCCCCAACTTTCAATATATTTAGAAACTCTGTTCTCCGTCGTACTTCATGTTGTTCTGAGAGTTGAGCAGGCCTCTGAACATATTGAGATATTTGTTCTTACTGTTGAACTCGGATAATTTCCGATCATTGTTTTGGTGAAAAAAGAGGAGTGTGTAATAAAAAAAAAATATCTTAGAATTCTTTCAAGGCTACTCTTTCGCTACGATTTAGTCCTGACTAACCTTAGTTTCAATTTGTCTGAAAAATAGCTGTTCAGCTGAGTAACATTGACTTTACCAACCCATTGTCAGCGTTCCAGAAGAACCCAACTCCAATTAAAAACTCCGAGGCAGGCATTTTCTCAAAGTTCCTATTTATTAAGAGTAGGTATTACTGGCACATCTAGGAAAACCTGAGGGAAAATCTGAGTTTTCCCTCAGTAAATCAAAACCCAAATCCAGCCTCCGCACCCATCAGTCCATCACATGGTTCAATCACCATCCGTCCCATCTCGAGACACCGCTTCAACCATTCCTTCTCCAGATGCAGGAATGCATTTGACCTTGACTGAAAAAAAGAATGCTATTTTGTCTACCTACATTCCCTCTACTAAATCCCCCCATCTAATTTCCCAAGCACAAGAAGGTGGCAGCGTGGAAGCTTCTGGTGTTAAAATGGCTTCCAAAGCTGACACCCATCACATTTGGTGGTGTGATGTTATCACCCAGGACAGACACACCAAAAAAATTTAATTCAGAACAAGAACAGAACTTCCCGAATAGATATTGTTCTTGCTCTGATACAGCTTCGTATGTCCTCAGGGCCATCAATCAATCACACCATTGTTAACAAGGATGAAGGAGGACAATGCTTCAAATCAGAGAATAGCCTCAACTTTCCATGATCAGAGTTTTAAAGGCGCTTAAGAGACCCATGGAGGTCAAAGTCTACATGACAGGTCTACCAGTTATTTGACTTACACATTACCAAGGTTACTAATATTTTCTTTATTAGATTAGATTAGATTAACAGAGTTGGAAGGGACCTTGTAAGTCATCTAGTCCAACTCGCCTCCCAAGCAGGAGACTTTACATCACTTCCGACAAATGGCAGTCCAATCTCTTCTTGAAAGCTTCCAGTGATGAAGCTCCCACAACTTCCGAAGGCAAGCTGTAGTGTTTTTACTATCGTAGTGTTATTATACAGACATTAGATGATCTTTTGATGCAGCACCTTTCATCAAATATTACAGCATGCACCTATAACAAAAACTTACTTCCGAATGTTCGGAGTGTCGGAGACTCCATAAGAACTCCAGCATTGCCATAAAAATCGCTACGATTAAACCGCATATCAGGACCACAAAGATTCCACCTATATTCTCCATTCCTAGACCTATCATAAAAAACACACACACACACAGAGAAACAAAAACAGCATTAGCCCGATGGATTGACGTCTAAGAAGCCACAAATCGCTGCTAGAATCTCCAAGTAGTGATTTGTGCGATCAGCTGGAGTGTCTTACATTTTAGCACAAATAAAACAACATTCTTCGTATTTAATGCAGTTGACAATCTTATGTAGTTTTGGTAATAATACACATATTTTGTTGAATTGTAATCTTCCGTTATTTAATTATTCGATATTTCAGTATGGTATTTTGATGCCAATCTCCATATTCTAAATACTCCTTTTACTACAAATAAAATGTTAATAATCGTATTCGTTGTATTTAACAGACTTACATAGTTCTAACAGTAATACACACATTTATATTAAATTATAAACTTCCGTTGTTTATCCCCTTTCTAATTTTTAATTATTCCACTGTTATGTTTAAAAATATTCCCTTTCTAATCACATTTTAATACAAATACACACTCCAGTGCCACGCTGTTCACACAATATGTTTGTAAAAAAATTAAAAACTTGGGGAGAAAAAAACCCTGTGTGGCAGCCTGTGAGAAAGTCTCCCACCCATGATTAACACTAAATTAACCCTGGCATATTATGCAAATACGCAACGTAATGTAATGGCAGAACAGGATCGTAGCTAGCTTCCCTTGCATGCAAAGTATGAATAAAAGCATTGCCCTTAATAACCCAGCGCATTAAACTAAAGAACAGAGAGTAGCTTGGTAATTTGAGTGCCCAGCAATAACATACTACAACATACTCATTTTCAGTACTGATGAGTTAATAATATCTGTTAGGAATTCAAACTGAATTCATGAAAACGGAATATTCTTCTGAAAAAAACATCGAAATATATGTATGTTGGAATCTTGCTGGGTTAGTTCTTACTATCAGAAGAGTTCAAACAGTGAGGATGGCTATCTCTAAAGTAGCATTTCTCAACCTTGGCAACTCTAAGGCAGGGGTCACCAACCTTTTGGACCCCAGGGACCACTAAATTCATAATTTTAAATCCCGCGGACCATTAATATGATCTGCCCAATGACCGGTTGGACAGGTGTGGTTAGGTGGTCATGTGACTGGGTGGGCGTGGCCAACTCGATGTCATTCACATCAAGGGGCACCTCACCGGCCTCTACTCGCCCCTCCCCTCCCAGCCACTCCTCGCCTCCCCGCCCGGGCTCTTTAGGGCCCCAACAGGAAGCAGTTGTTGGAGCTAAGCAGCCACCATGAGAAAGAGTTGGCAAAACAGCTCAGTTCAAATTGGATCTGACTGAGAAGGTGGCTCAGCAGAAGCACCTCAGTGAGGACTAGGAGCATAGGCTTTCCAAGCAGAGAGAAGACCTGTGGGAATGCAAGGACAGATACCGGCGCCTGGAGGCTCAGCGGGCTGAGATGGTCAGCCAGTTCCAGGCATGATGCAGTCCCACTGGAACGAGGCCTTCCGGCTCTTTCCCACCAACGGCACTTCCTTCCAGCCTTCGCTCAAAGCCCCGCATCCGGAGGTTCTGTGGGCGTGGCTTGGTGGGCGTGGCATGGCTTCATGGGCGTGGCTTGGTGGGCATGGCAGGGGAAGGATACTGGAAAATCTCCATTTCCTCCCGATCAGCTGGGACTTGGGAGGCAGAGAATAGATGGGGGCAGGGCCAGTCAGAATTTTTACTACCGGTTCTGTGGGTGTGGCTTGGTGGGGTGTGGCATAGCTTGGTGGGCGTGGCAGGGGAAGTTTACTACAAAATCCCCATTTCCTCCTGATCAGGTGGGACTCGGGAGGCAGAGAATAGATGGGGGTGCGGCTAGTCAGAATTTTTACTACCGGTTCTCCGAACTACTCAAAATTTCCGCTACGGGTTTTCCGGGACTGGTCAGAACCTGCTGAAAACCCACCTCTGAAGTCCTGCCTTAGCATTTGGCCACCACAGATGCTCCCCTGGACACGAGTCCCATGTCACACCCATCCCCGGCCACGCCCCTACCCCCCAGACCTCCGAGGTCAAATACAACCCTGATGTGGCCCTCAATGCAATCAAGTTTGACACCCCTGATCTATATGAGCTCCTTCTGCATTGATCCTTTGATTTCTGCAGCTAAGGACCTCCTTGGAAAACAGCTACACTTGGCATTGTCTTGTTCTTAAGGTTCTGCAGTTCTTGTACCTCATTAAGCATTTTCATACACTGCCTATTTCTTCCAACTCTCATAATTCAGCTACGAGTTGCTTTGGGGTATCTTTAGCTCCCGCATGTCGGATTAAGTTCTTTATTTTCCACTGCACAAGATTTTGCCTTTCTCTATAGATCCACACTACCTGAGAGAGAAGATGGGTGATTTCATCCTGTTGTCGGGACGGCTTCCTCAGTCATTTTAAGCTATCGCTTCAGAAATCCCGACAATCAGAATATTGACATCTTTGAGCTCTGTACCGTCACACAACCATTTGCGAGTTGTTGCTCTTTCTCTCCATAAGCAACGGCTTGTCTTCAGCTGGCAGTCCTCCGATCTAAGGACAACGTTTTCCTCTCCAAATGCCACGCCCACCAAGCCCACCATTCTTGAAGAGAATGAAAATGGAAATAATTCTGGACAGAGGAGAATGATTCATTCCTCTTCAATGGTGTCGAACAGATGGATTCTGACTCACTCTCTCTTCAGCAGGCCTGTTAGAGAACCGAAATGACTCCTATTTCGTAATCAGCTCATGATGCAGTTGAGGAAGCTTTTCCCTGATACGGTATATTCTACCTCTTCTTCAAGAAGTTCATTTCTCTCAAGAGTTCTTAGTCCTCCTTTGCAAAACGACCAACCAATTTGGACAGATCATTCTAAATCCGGCTCTTTCTCTTCAAGAAGAGGTTTATTCTACCTCTTCTTCAAGAAGTTCACTTCTCCCAGAGTTCTTAGCCCTCTTTTGCAAAACGACCAACCAATTCCGACAGATCATTCTAAATCCCGCTCTTTCTCTTCAAGAAGGTGCGTAACAGCATGAGCGTCGTTCCATGTTTTAGTCAGAGGTGGGCGGCACATGAATTAACAACCGGTTCGCCCCAGCATCGAAAATGTGAGCGCAAGCGCGAGCATGCTCATTTTGCACGTGTGCACACCTTTTGCACATGCGTGCGGCTTTCTGTGCATGTGCTTTGCTTGCGCACGTATGCACGAGGCTTAAAAAAACGCAGCTAAATAGGACAGCTTAGCGCCGAGGGTCACAACTTTTTTTTTGAAAAGTTTTTCAGTTTTATTTCTTATACACATAATATAAAATGCATGTTTTCTTATACATAATTAATCATACATATACATGTTTTCCTTAAAGAAAGCATTAAAATAAGGCATTTTAATTACATTCGGAGTTGCTCTTCTACCCTTTCTTCCCTCATTTCGCAACAACCCTTCTTCTTCTCCTTCTCTTCCCCTTCCCTCCCTCCTCTCCTCTCCTATTTTCTCCTTCCTCCTCTCCTACCTCAACCTACTTCCCCGTCCTTTCCCCCACTCCTCTCTTCTTTTCCCGCTTCTCACCTTCTCTCCTACTCCTGTCCCCTGTCCCCTGTCCTTCCTTCCTCTCCTTTCCCCTTTCTTCCATTCCTCTCCCTCCCTTTCCTCTTCCTACCCTCTCCTCTCTATTTTCTATCTTCTTTGCTGTGGAATATTCTCCTTGTTTGGTATCCGAGCAACTCCAATATTCTAATAGTATATACTTTCTTTCAATTTCTTTTCAGATTTATTCTATCTGTCAGTATTATCATCATCATAATTGTACATTTATTCTTATTACCTTCTTTCTTCCCCCCCATCCCCCTTTTTCATTTACTCTGGTATCATCTGGGTTTCTATTTCCTTTTTATCCTCTCCCTCGTTTAACTTTCTTTTATCTAAATCATTTATCTATTCTCTTATCTCCAGTGGTTAAGTCAATATTAGCACCTGGAGTATGAAGCCAATCATCGTGATCATAACCATAGATTGTATCTGCTCGTAGCTTGTAATGGGAGAGCTACTCTTCTAGCTTCCTGATAATTTCAACTTCAAGAAGATCACTACTATGGCACACATTGGTAATAGAGGTGCCAGCATCTCTGTATTCCACAGCATTGTCCACAGCTTCACTTACATAATGCTCTTGATGAATGTCTCTACCGTAGACCAGGAGTGCAGGATTACTTGTCTCAGAAGAGGGTACAGTGGCAGACAATAGTAATTGCTCAAAAGTGGCATCCAGCTTGGCAAGCAGTGGCAACTGCTATTGCAGTCAATGCAAGAGACTTGGTCTGAGGACTAACAGATTAACAGAGTTGGAAGGGACTTTGTAAATCATCTAATCCAACCTTCTGCCCAAGCAGGAGACCCTACACCATTTCTGACCGATGGCAGTCCAGTCTCTTCTTGAAAGCCTCTGGTGATGAGGCTCCCACAACTTCCAAAGGCCACTTCTGTTCCATGGGTTGATTGCTCTCCCTGTCAGATAATTTCTCCTTATTTCCAGGTTGAATCTCTCCTTGATCAGTTTCCATCCATTATTCCTTGTCTGGCCCTCGGGGGGCTTTAAAAAAAACTTTGCCCCCCCCCCCCCCCTCTCTGTGGCAGCCCTTCAAATATTGGAAGACTGCTATCCTGTCTCCCCTGGTCCTTCTCTTCACTAGACTAGCTATGCTCAGTTCCATTGTATGTTTTAGCCTCCAGTCCCCTCATCATCCTGGTTGCTCATCTCTGCACTCTTTCTAGAGTCTCAACATCTTTTTTTATAGTGTGGTGACCAAAACTGGATGCAGTACTCTAGATATGGTCTTTACTGGGTCTGGCAGAGGTTGACAATGCAACCTTTTTCTTTGCTGGTTGACAAGTGAGACACAGGCTTTTCATGATATCATACAGTCACCATGGCAACAGGTCAACCTCAATAGGTAACTATGGTGGTGGCATATTTGCCAGCAAACCTTCCTTGGGGCTTCCCAACATGTAACAGTTGCATGGTTTAAATCAGGGGTCTTCAACCTTGGCAACTTTAAGACTTGTGGACTTCAACTCCCAGAATTCTACATTTAAACCATTTGGCAAATAATTTCTCTCTACAGATATACATACCTAAAGAAATAACAGATGGAACAGAGACAGTCAAATAAACAACTAAGTCAAATATCTTGCCTAGGGCAACATTAGAAATTTAGCAAACAGGACAGCAAATATTTCAACATGAAGATAACAAGTTCAATAAAATGACAAAACCAGAACAATAGGCAAGAATAATAATGGAAAAGAGCCTATATTTTGATCCCTGTTAACATGATGCTGCAATTAAGACGCTTGCTCCTGGGGAGGAAAGCTATGGCAAATCTAGACAGCATACTAAAAAGCAGAGACATCACCCTGCCAACAAAAGTGCGTATATTCAAGGCTATGGTTTTCCCAGTTGCAATGGATGGCTGTGAAAGTTGGATCTAAGAAAGGTTGAGTTCCAAAGAACTGAGGCCTTTGAACTCTGGTGCTGGAGAAGATTCCTGCGAGTCCCTTGGACTGCAAGGCCATCAAACCAGTCAGTCCTAGAGGAGATCAACCCTGACTGCTCTTTAGAAGGCCAGATTCTGAAGATGAAACTCAAATACTTTGGCCACCTAATGAGAAGGAAGGACTCCCTGGAGAAGAGCCGAATGATGGGAAAGATTGAGGGCAAAAGAAGAAGGGGATGGCAGAGAATGAGGTGGCTGGATGGAGTCACTGAAGCAGTCGGCATGAGCTTCAATGGACTCCAGAGGATGGTAGAGGACAGGAAGGCCTGGAGGAACGTTGTCCATGGGGTCGCGATGGGTCGGACACGACTTCGCAACTAACAACAACAACAAAAATGGAAAACTGAATTTCTACTTGATACAAGAAGTAAAGGCTTGAATCAATGAGCTAATGAAGACAAATCTTTGGAATTTCTCTTACACTTTTGAGTGAGGCTTCATATGGTTGCTTGACATATATCTGGATAGATGGATTCATAGGTATTTTGTCCCTCTCGATGAACATCAGAAATAGCTTTTGAGATTTTTAGGCGACAAAGACTTTTGCTAATCAGTGTAATTTTTTTCTGTGTGTGCCAAGGATGCCTTTGTTAAATGGGCATCCATGTAAATAGATAAAATAAAGAAATGCCATTACATCTACACAAAGAATTGGAGACATTCTGTGTGCTTTGCATGGCTTCACGGTCATTCTTGAGTTCATCCAATGAAATAATGATTTCCTTTCTCGAATAAAATGCATTGAGTTATACGCAACTCGTATCTCATGCCCTTTATTAGCAGCTCTGGTTTAAAACCAAAGTCTAGATTAACCTTGCTGAGACCAACGCAAGCATATATCTGTATCTATAATTCTTACTGGAGGCAACGGATCTTTGGCTGCGAATGTTTATTACTGGGACTTGGATAGACTTCACTTGATTGAGCAGGGGACTGACTCACAAATGATGTGTTAGCTTGTATCAGAGCTGCCGAGTACAATTCTTAATCAATTCAGACACCTATAAAAGTTGCCTCGGTCCTCCTGAGCAGTAAATCAAAATGTGAGAATCAAAGATTTATTGACAGTCCCGCAGGCTTTTTTTAGAAGAAAGCCTCACCACTCCTCCTTGTAAATCATTGTCCAGTTGTTTTATTTGCCAAGGTTGACGGTCATATCTCTTGGTGTCTGCCCAATGTGCTTTCAGGTGTTCAAATCAGAATTTCTTCCAACCACGTAGGTAAATCACGGTGGCAGAAGCAGCGATTCTTCCGCAAAGGTGCCCATGAAACGTCTGTGCCCTCCAAGAAGGGAATTTGGCACCCGCAGAATAAGTCATTAAGGTAAAGGTAAAGGTTCCCCTCGCACATATGTGCTAGTTCAGGAGTCAGCAACCTGCGGCTCTGGAGCCACATGCGGCTCTTTGGGTCCTCTGCTGTGGCTCCCTGTCAGATGATCCCACCACTGGCTGGCCCCGCCCCTTACCCTCCCCTCCCAGTCACTCCTTGCCTGGCCTGAGAAGGTAAGGTTGACGGCAGGGGATGGAGAAGCAGTCAGGGCAGAGACAGCGAGATACAGAGAGAGGGGGAGAGAGAGATACAGAAAGAGATACAGAGAGAGAGGAAGACGGGGGGGGGAGAGAGGGAGAGAGGGAGGGGGGAGAGAGAGATGTCAAAATAATTTTGTGGTTCCCGGTGTTTTTTAACAACTGGTTCTCTGCCCTAATGACCGGCTGGGTAGGCATGGCTTGAGGGGGTCATTTGACTGGTGGAAGTGAGTGACATCGAGTTGGCCATGCCCACCCAGGTTTTGGGGCTCCCGGTGTTTTCTTTCTGTGGGAAATGGGTCCAAATGGCTCTTTGAGTATTTAAGGTTGCAGACCGCTATGCT